>JAJMLL010000040.1:0-29845 GCA_030569655.1 Yamadazyma tallmaniae
CAATTGCACCTTTGAGTATGCTGAGTGCTACTGGTGTTAGCCAGAGTATTGCAGGTGAAGTAACTACAATTGCACCTTTGAGTATGCTGAGTGTTACTGGTGTTAGCCAGAGTATTGCAGGATCCAGTACTGTAACTGGTTCCGTTGTTGAAGGTATGGCTGCAAGTGCGTCTACTTCCACCTTTGGACTTATGATAGCTGGTATCCTTTCATTATTCTTCTTGTAATTAGACATTTGGTGACCATGCTTAATACCCATTCCAATTCTAAACTATGATTTATTTTCGAATTATTTAACATAAAGGCATTGATTAATATTCTAAACAAGTTTCGTGCTACCTAGATAGCTAATATATACAGATCTATTTACCCTTACCCACTCTTCAGTTTTAGCCGCCATGGAAAATCTCATTTTAAGGAATGGAACAAATTAATAAAATGAACTGCTTAAGGAATTAGTGTTCTGGGCTAATTTCCTCATGAAAATCTTGCTGTCGTTACTTACTATTTCTCTTTAACTAATAAATTCAAACAGGAAATACAAGGGTATGTAAAAGACGAGGAAGTAACAAAATCAAGCAGAAAGGTATTCATTCCGAACTCGAAAATGTCATTTTCACGAAACAAGCATAAACAATACTACAACTTATACAAGAAATAAGTTTAAGTGGCAAACTAAACTGACTTGTGCTACTTTAAGAAAGAATTAGCCATATATTTGGAATGAACCAGTAATTATCAAACTACGCAGACCAATAGAATGCTAAGATCTAATACCTCTTTCATATAAAACGCCAATACTAATCCAAACTAAACTCAAGTTCAGCCAATGCACGTATGGAAGGTTCAAAAACGGCCCACTCCTTAATATCAACGGGTTTATTCAATGGAGGACGACCAGTTACAATTTCTCCCAATCCATAAAGCGACTTGAGGGCATATTTGACTCCATTTAAATTCAAACTAAAAACCATCTGGTTGGCAGCTGTTACTAAGTACTGTAAGTCCCTAGCCTTATCTAAATCACCATTTTTAATCAAAGAATACAATTTTACCATGCATTTAGGAAACACGCCAGATAATCCATCAATGGCACCATAGCATCCTATAACAATGGAAGGAAGCAATATCTGCCCCAATCCGCTGAATGGTTTGAAATTTTCAGTATTGTCCTTACTAGCAAGTAATATAAACTTATCCATACTGAAATGAGTAAGCTTGACTCCTACTATAGCAGGATTTTTCAGCAATGCTTCGAAAGTAGCGATGTCTATATCTGTACCGTTACTAACCCCCGGATAGTTATAGATGAGAATAGGTAACATCAGCTTACTACCTACCACACTGAAGTAATCAATAATTCCTTGTTGCAGAATTAAATTGGGACCATAGTACCCTGGAACTAGAATAATCATATAATCAGCCCCAGATTTCTGTGATTTTGAAATCTCCTCAACTGTGTCTTTGATATTAGAAGGTGGCATACCAGCTATCAATTTGAACAGTTTATCTGGAATCGCCTCTCTGATTGCGGTTATTATCAGCAATCTTTCTTGTTGAGTCAAATGTGACGACTCACCCATAGAACCTGAAACAACTAGTCCTTTGATACCACTTTGATAGAGCATTTTGGCATGCTTAACTTGGGTCTCTAGATCTAAATCGTAATCTGCACCTTTGAAAAAGGTAGGAACTGGTGTGTATATCCCATCAGGAATGGTCGTGATGTTGCCAGTAATCATAGCACCTTGTATCTGAAGTGAGGAGCCTTTTATTACTGAAGTATGCAAAGTAGCAGTCTGCTTAATTTATATACAACCCCATGTCATGTTGTACCGAACACCGTAGACATGGTGGGGGATATGGTGGGGGACATGATGCAGGATGAAAGTCAATTCTGTGCGAGTTGTTCTCCACATTTCAGATTTGAATCATCCATGTCAGAACAAGCGTACGAATGTGATATAGAAGGATGTAGCAAGAAGTTTAGACGCTCAGATCATTTACTTCGTCACAAAAGAAACCATCAGGCGAAAAGTTTTGTGTGTTCTTGGCCTGGCTGTAAAAAGTCCTTTGTACGAAAGGACGTTAAGCTGAAGCATGTCAAACGGCATTTTGTAAGAGAAGAACGAGCGAAGCAGAAACTGAGCTTTGAGGTGTACAACCAAGACTCTTTCAAAGTCGAATCGCCTCCCTCACCGATTACTGTTTCAGGTACAAGCCCGATTCAAAGGTATAGCATAGACTCCGTGATGAATGATGATTTAACCAGTTTCCAAGACCAATTTCAGAATGAATTATCAAATGATTTACATGCTAACAATGACAAAAAAGAGATTCACAGTGAACTAAATAACAATGAACTCGACGACTTTATCGATTTGCTTTTGAATGACAGCAATAACAACTACTTTGAGTACTCACCATCGTCCTCATTCAAAGAACTTCTTGACGGAACACCCGATTTCAAGTACTCCACACTTCAGAATATTGTTTCAGAAGAAACCAGGAGTAAACTTACTAAACTCGTTCCAGAACTTGCAAATAATTCACTTTTTGATTTAGATGACATCGAAAAGTATCTTGACAGCTTTTGGTGTATCTACCACATACAATTTCCCATCATCCATCGGCCAACCTTTTCCACCTCTGATGCAAATTCTTATCTTCTTCTAAGCATGTTGGCAATAGGCGCTTCTTTAACTCTGAAGCAGATGGAGAAAGAAAAGGCCAAAGAAATGATGAAACTAGCTGAAGACATCGCACAACCCTTACGCTGGTTGATTTGCTCAGAAATAGAATATCTCCCTATAGTAAGTTCTTGGATAATCCAAAGTTTACTTATTCTTGAGTGCTTCGAGATCACCAGCTCTAACAGGCGGTTGCACAGAAGGGCGAACTTGCATCATGGCTTAAAGATAGAGCTATTACGAAGGAGCCCTTTACTTGGAGGAGACCCGCTGAAATCTAGTGAAGATGATCTAGGACCTTGGGAAAACTGGGTGGAGCTAGAGTCACTAAAAAGGTGTGCTTTCGTGGCATTTTTGGTGGAGGCAAATAACGCTATCATCTTTGGTCATGACATTATCTTGTATCCCCACCACATAAAGTTATCCTTACCATGTTCTGAATACATATGGGAAAGTACAATTATTGAAACTAATCCATCTAACAACCAGAAGTTTCTTCAGTTGCTATCAGAAGTATTGAAGCGAAATCATATTAACTCATCGCCTCTTCTCAGCAAACTTCTATTGGCTGGATTGATCGGCTTGTGCTTGCAGATGGACCAAAAGGATTTGAATGTAAAGATGTTGCAGATGAATACGAGATCTCATTGGAAAAACGACCTTCTAGCATCGTTAGATAGTTGGTATGACAACGTAATCGACCAATCATGCTGCCAACTAGATAACGCATACTACTGTGCTTCTGACTTGCTGACACTTAGAATATCTCGACCAGATGATACCTCTTGTAAATTTGCAGTTTACCATATAGCACAGTCGTTCTTGAGGTTATCGCAATACGATTGCATTATCTATGCTGGTGCTCCTAATAGAATGAATGTTCCTGCTAACTTCAAAGATTTTAGCATTGTGAAAGAGAGAATCATGAAGTGGGCTGGGTCTATAAACGGCAAGATTTCAGTGACGCATGCATACATTCTATTGTATGAGGTTTTGTTGAGTGAAGATGATTTGGGTAACTACATTAAGGTCAATTATGAGCCCAACAATGACCCTATATTCTATCGTCCTAATATAATTGCTTCCGCATTGTTCATAGTATGGTGCTACAATTTCTGTTTATATGGTCCTGAATCCAACTATTACCAGAAATTTCCTAAAGATAATCCTGTTGATTTGTTCAAAATTATTGGTAACACCTTTCACGAAAAACTCAATGGACATACATATCTTGAACGAGTTAAGAGATTCTTTAAACTTGAAGCCAACTCGCTAACCGGATCAAAGCTATTTATCCAGTATTCCTCATGTTTGGATCAGATTCCCAACAAAAATTACACTGTGGGGCTTCTCAAGCTCCTCAAAGATAGATATTTGCTGTGTGACTCACAGTTGTGTCGAGAATACGGAAAACTAATGGAAAACTGTATTGAGCGGAGTATGGGAAGGGAATCGGTGGTTTGTGAACATATGTACGAATCTCAGTGTCTTTAATACGAGGCGACTTTCGCCGCATACCAAATTGGGTATAAATTTGGTGGGGTTTTTTTGAGGTATAAAACAATGCAACGCAGATCCATAATTGGAGAAAATGCAATTTTGTCTCTGGAAGCACAATAGTCTCAAGAGCAGAACAGATGTGGAAGCAGCACATAACGCAATATTTGAACCTCTAATTCCGGCGTTTTCAGATGGCGGTGCTAGAGTGAGAATTGATGGAAGTGGTTCTTCATGCACAGAAGCAGCAGCAGAGTTGGAGGGATTTTCCAGACCGTTATGGGGAATTGTTCCCTATGTGTATGGCGGAGGCCAATTCAAGTACTGGGAATTATATCGAAGAGGGTTGGCGAATGGCACAAATCCGCATCATAAAGAATACTGGGGAGATCCTGGTGATTATGACCAGATTCTAGTGGACATTGCAGCCTTTGGATTTGGGTTGTGTTTTGTTCCAGAAGATCTCTGGGAACCACTTTCAAGTGCAGAAAAGAAAAGAGTGAGTTCTTACTTGAAAAGTGCTAGCGAAAAGCAGTTCTGCCATAACAACTGGAAGTTCTTTAAGGTGCTTGTAGATTTAGGATTGGAGAACGTAGGAGAACAAATTGATCATAGCAAGATGGAAAATTACTTGGATGACTTGGATTCTTTCTATTTAGATGATGGTTGGTATGGTGATGGAAAAGCACACCGCATAGATTATTACAATCCTTTTGCGTTTCATTTCTACTCCTTAATCTATGTGAAACTAATGAGCGAGAAAGATCCACACAGATGTGAGAAGTTCAAGACAAGGGCTATTAAGTTTGCCCTTCAATTCATTCATTGGTTTAGTGAAGATGGCGCCGCCTTGCCCTACGGAAGGTCATTAAATTACCGTTTTGCGATTATAGGGTTCTGGGGAATATTTGCTTCTGTCATTGACAACCCTCCAATTCCATGGGGAGTAATTAAAGGTATCTACATGAGAAACTTGCAGTGGTGGGCCAAACAACCGGTGTTGTTTTTGGGTAGTGAGCTTCTCACCTTAGGGTACAGCTACCCCAATAATTTCATGACAGAGAGATACAATTCTCCACAATCACCATACTGGGCTACCAAAGCGTTTAGCTCATTATTCATGGACGATTCACACCCTTTCTGGACTAGCGAAATGGAGCCGTTGCATCTAGAAAATACTTACTTGAAAACAGTAGGCATGTATTTCATCCATAATAAAAATAACACCATTGCCTTGATTAACGGACCCTGGAACGATGAGTATCAGACCGAGAAGTACACAAATTTTGCTTATTCAA
The DNA here is from genome assembly GCA_030569655.1 of Yamadazyma tallmaniae. NCBI lineage: Eukaryota > Fungi > Ascomycota > Pichiomycetes > Serinales > Debaryomycetaceae > Yamadazyma > Yamadazyma tallmaniae. The sequence continues at coordinate 5,486 of JAJMLL010000040.1, forward strand.
CAAGGTTTGGGTTTGGAATCGTCAACAACCACAGAACGTTTACCCTAGCACATTTGGATAATATGATTGGATTTAGTTTGGATGGAAGAGAGTTCTATGTTAGAGAACAATACAAAGCCTTTTTTGATGGAGAAAAGATGATTTGTAAATGGACTCCTTTACCTGGCGTTGATGTAGAGACTTGGATAATTCCCAAGAATAATTTCCACATTAGACAGCATTCAATCCAAAATAATACAATCTATTCTATTGCTACCAAAGAAGGTGGCTTTTCTATTCCAATCAGCGAAAGTATAATTTCTGAAGGAAAAGTTGAAAATAGCGATTGCTTCAGTATGGTAAAGTGTTTAGATGGAAAGAGGGCAGTGAACGTGACTCGTCCTGAACCAAACGGCAACTTGTTACACCCCAAGGTTATGTTTCCAGATCTTACTGGAAGTATTCCACCAAATTCTAAGGTGGTGTATTCTGCTGCTTTCATCGCATTAGATATCTCTGAGAGTTATGAAAAGAACTTCAGTTTCACAGATACAGCGAACAGCTTAGAAGCTGTAAAATGCAACAGGGGAGAATTCTGACTCGTAAGTAGTAAGTAAATAAATCTAGATATGAAATATTAAATTATATACTGCCTTGGAATAGAAACCTTTAAAGTAGATTTCTTTGGCTGTTATACTTCCAATCCAAGAGGTACAGAATGTTAATTACTCCTCAAAAACATTGATCGGGTCCCAAGGGGGTGAAATAAAAGTAGATATGAAATATTAAATTATATACTGCCTTGGAATAGAAACCTTTAAAGTAGATTTCTTTGGCTGTTATACTTCCAATCCAAGAGGTACAGAATGTTAATTACTCCTCAAAAACATTGATCGGGTCCCAAGGGGGTGAAATAAATCTACGATTGGCATCAAGACCCGTCAAGACCTCTCCGTCCTCATCAGAAATATCCACAATCTTCAAATTACCTGAAATTCTTTCTGGCTTAACACTTTTAGGCAATACAACCGTTCCTCTCCACACAGCCCACGAAATCAAGATAGTTGCAGCAGAAACGTTATATTTCGCAGCCAAATCCAATACTACTGGATCCTTCAATAAAGGCGCCTCAGAGCTTCCCAAAGGAGAATAGGCCTCAACCACAATGTCATGGTGCTTACAGAAGTCTACCAAGCTTGTTTGTGGCAAGTATGGATGAAGTTCGACCTGGTTTGCAGAAGGTTTGATATCACACTTTAAAAGTTCTTGAAGCTTGGTGATTGTACAGTTGGAAACGCCGATTGATCTTGCCAAACCTTTGGAAACTAATGGCTCCATAAGCTTCCAGGTCTTCAAATAGCTCCAGTCAAATAAAATGTCTCTTTTTCCAGAAGGCAAGGTAGGCAATACCGGATCGTTTCCGTTGGGATTCAAAGCAATTGGCCAATGCATCAAGTACAAATCCACATAATCGGTACCAAGCTTCAGAAGAGAAGTTTTCAAAGCAGCTTCGGGATCATGGTGCCAAGTGCCCCATAGCTTCGTGGTGACGAAAATGTCTTCTCTTGGAACACCAGAGTCTCGAATAGCTTTTCCAATTGGTTCCTCATTTCCGTATCCTGCAGCAGTGTCAATGTGTCTGTAGCCAGATTTCAAAGCAGCCAAAACTGCGGAGTATGCTTCTTGCTCAGTGGATTTCCAGGTTCCTAAACCCACTTTTGGAATGTCAATCATGTGCAGCGTGAATACATACTTTGTTTGATATTTATACCTCCACCAAATCCCCCCACCACTACGGTTCCAAAAAAATTCCGTGCGTATCTCCCACCAAATTTCTCCACAAAATCTCGATGGATCATTTAAAAGACTCCACGACAAGATAACAGGGTATAAGTATGGGGCTTTAAACACAAAATATTTAGAGCTTCAATCATTAGAGTGATATCAGATACTTGAGAATTAAAGCTTAAATTAAAGAAAGAAACTAAAAGATGTCAAAGAACCAGGCTGAAGTTGAAAGCGAAGTGCGTTTCAACCCTGACGAACAAGAACTAAACAAAGGAACCACTTTGAATGATGTTATTCCAAAGTTGGAAAAGCCCTGGTATCGCTACGGGTATCTTGTAAGATTGAACTTTTTGCTTCTTTCTGGTGTTTTAGCCCAGGTTGCTTCTGGGTTTGATGCTTCCATGATGAACTCTTTGCAGTCGCTTCCAGCGTTCAAAAACTACTTTAACCATCCTCATGGTCCTATTTTGTCCACCATGGTCAACGGTTTGACTATCGGTGTTTTGATTCTGATTCCATTTGCGTGGTGGTTGATTGACTATTTTGGAAGAAAAAGAATCATCATTTTGGGTTGTATTGTTATTGTTTTTGGGTCTGTGATCCAGGGTGCTGCTCAGAACTTTGGTATGTTTGTAGGGGCAAGAATCATTATCGGTGTTGGTAGTTGCTTGAATTCAGCTGCTGCCTCACCATACTTAACTGAAACGGCTCATCCTAAGCACAGGGCTATTTTGACAGGTCTTTTGCTTGCCAGTTGGCCAGTAGGAAGCTTAACTGCAGCTGTGGTTACCTGGGGTCCTTACAGAACCAATATGAAATACCATACATGGTCTTGGAGATTGCCATCTTTGTTGCAAGCATTTTATCCAATTGTTGAGATGATCTTAGCTTTTTTTGCTCCAGAATCTCCTAGATGGTTGATTAGCAAAGGTAGAGATGAAGAAGCTAGACGTATTTTGGTGAAGCATCATGCAGGAGGGGATGAAACGTCCGCATTGGTAGCTTTCGAAATGGCTGAAATGCAGACTGTCATTGCACAGGAAAAAAGCCAAATTAAGAGTCCTTGGACAGAATGGTTTAGAAGCAAGCAGAGATTAAGAAGATTCTTCATTGTGGCTGCAGTTCCAGCCATGCTTCAGTTATGTGGAAATGCCTTAATCAGTTACTATTTGGCTGTTCTTTTGAATACAATTGGAATCACCCGTCCTAACGATCAGTTGAGAATTAATATTGGGTTATCGGCCTATGGTTTATTCTGGAGTGTAGGCTGTGGGTTGTCGATCGAAAAATTTAGAAGAAAAAGCATGTTCATTACTGGGTTTATCCTTATGTGTATCAGTTTCACAATCTTTACTATCTTGTCATCAGTCAATTCCAGACACCACTTCAAGAACCACTCTTTAAGTATTGGTTCTGTGGCTATGATTTATTTATTTCAAGGCTTTTACCATATAGTTTCTCCTGTGGCTATGGCCTATGTCATGGAAATCTGTCCTTTTCATTTGAGATCTCAAGGTTCGACCATCTATCAATTGTCAGGAAATGTCATTGGTTTTTTCAACAACTATGTCAATAACATTGCCATGACCAGAATTGGATGGAAATACTTCATTGTTTGGTGCATCTGGTTGGTGGTTCAGATGTTGATAGTAATCGTGGTATTCCCAGAAACCAAGGGCTTGGGTTTGGAAGAGGTTGCGCAGGTTTTTGGTGAAGATGTTTCAGCAGGATTGGTGGCTGGTGAAAGAGCAATTAATAACGACGTTTATAGCGACATGAAAGTATTGGAAAGTGCAAAGGAAGAAGTTAGCTATGAAGAAAATAGGAAGTAAATAATGAAATGTATGATTTCTGGTAATAACTAATAACTAATAACTAATAACTAATAACTAATAACTAATAACTAATAACTAATAACTAATAACTAATAACTAATAACTAATTGCTAATGACCAATACTCAGACAACTGTATATTTATCTATCAACCCATATCAATAATCTCCACCTCGAAATCCAATTCATCAAACATCTTGAATCTGAATTCATCCAAAACACCAGGTCCGCAAGCCTCTGTTCCAACTCCCTGCTGCTGATAATCAACTCTTATATATTTCTGACCATGTCCAACTTTGTATGGATGTGTAGCTTCTTCCACACCGTACTCATCTGAGCATTTGAAACCAAAAGACTTGCTGGTACGAATTAAAATGGTATCCAATTTAACCCAATTAGTATCTTCATGGTTGCCATGTTCTTGAGGAAAGTCATATTCATACTCCAACTTATTAAATGATGATTTATGTATATCAATCCTCTGACTTTCTTTCTTGTCTGCGTAACTTTCACCTGGCCCTCTTCCAAACCATTGAACCTCTTGGATGTCACCTAGACCAAATTCGTATCCTAGACGAGGTAAATAAGTAGGAATGCATTCATTGTAGTGGGCACTAGGTTCGAGATGTGTGCTAATGGTAATTCTGTCGTGGTAGACAGTATATTTTTCAGTGCAATTAAAATTCCAAGCTAGGATCAAAGGGCCAATGGCCAGAACAACAGTGATTTCTGCTATTCCTTTGGTATAATCTACACTTACATTCCTAACGTTTTGAACCATTTGGTGTAGTCCAAATCTCCTCCAATATGGACCATCAACTGGTGCATCGTTATTGGTCTCCGGCCTGTAGAAGGTTAATTGATTGGTAAATTGCTCAATTACAGGAGATTTGGAATGCCATGAAACGATCTTCCCTTTGATTTTATCAAATATGAACAAATATTTACCCTGGCCTGAGATGGTTAAATTCTCTGGAGTGTCATCAATTCTATAAGAACCTTTGTTAGAATCACCAGTTAGGCTTGGATTATTATAAATCAACTCATTCTTGAAACGATTTAGTATATGTTGACCCCACGAGACAACATTACCGTGCTTCTTGAATTCAATGGTCAAAATTCCATTCTTTTCAGTTTGTATTGGAAATGGAATAGTCACAGTTTCTTGAGGAGCAGCATTAACCTCTAATTCACCTTCTTTCACAACCAGCTTCTCTAAACCATACTCAGAGAAGGTATAGACACATTTGAACAGGGAGAGGTCAATGAAATCATGGGTGTTTTGAATGACGATTTTGTCAGTGAATGTAATAACAATTGGTTCGATTACTTTCTTATACTCTAGCAAACCAGGAGTAGCATTATGAGCAGAATCAACAAGCCCATCCATACAGAAAACTCCATCATTTACAGGCTCATCAAAATCACCTCCGTAGGCATATATGATATTCCCATCTACCATTTTTTCAAGACCATGATTACACCATTCCCAAACAAACCCACCTTGAAACTGCCTATACTTATAGAACAAGTCTTGGTATTGTCTAAGTAATCCTGGACTGTTTCCCATAGCGTGAGCATATTCACAGAGAATCAATGGTTTCTCTCTCTGGTTTACAAACTGCATCATTGTTTCGAACAGGGGATACATTCTGCTAAACATATCCACAGTTTTGGCCAAAAAGTCCGGCTCGTAGTGGATTGGCCTGCAGTCTAGCTCTCTAATGCTTTCTGTCATGGCGACATGATTCTTTCCAAAAAATGCTTCGTTTCCTAACGACCAAATTATTACACAAGGATGGTTAATATCTCTTTTAACCAATTGAATTGCTCTATCCACATAAGCTTCTTTGTAGTCTGGATTATCTGACGTGAAATACTTTGCTTTCTCAAATAGTTCGATCTTCCCATCCTTGTATTCCACGCTATCAGATCCATCAGTAGGTCTTCTTACAACCTCAAATAAACCGTGGCACTCCAAATCTGCTTCATCAAGCACATAGAAACCAATTCTATTGGCCAATTCATAGAAAACAGGTGCCATAGGATAATGTGATGTTCTTATGGCGTTGATATTGTGTTCTTTCATCATCAAAAGATCTCTTTCGATGAATTCTTCGGGAACTGCTCTTCCATATTTCGGATGATGGTCATGTCTATTAACTCCTCTTAGTAAAATAGGCACATCATTGACTTGAATTAACCCGTCTTTTATTTCTACTTTTCGAAAACCAATGTCTTGTGATGCCTTACAAAGTGTTTTAGTTCCTTCAAAAAGGGTAATTTCAAGAGAGTATAGATTGGGAGTCTCTGCAGTCCACTTTCTAGGATTGGCTATGGCAAATTCCTTGGAAATAAATGCAGATTTGATTGGAAAATTTGTTTTGAACTCTCCTGAAACACTAATTTCACATGTAAGGTTCAAAAAGTCACTCGACAGAACATTCAACTCAACTTTCAATGCGTCATTGGTGCACACTTTAAAGTCTTCAATGACTCCCTTCAGTCTAAATCCAAGCAACCAGACATCTCTGAAAATACCACTTAGCCACCATTGGTCTTGATCTTCGATATAGCTTGCACTTGACCATTGATATACCCTCACTACTAGTTCGTTATCAGATTTAATCAATTTGGAGACATCAAATTCAGCACAATTCCGACTTCCTTCACTGTAGCCGACCAATTGACCATTTAAAAACACATGGTAACTACTATCTACCCCTTCAAAGCGTAATCTGACTACATCACAGTCCCATTTAGGGGTGCTGAAACTCTTGGAATATGTTCCAGTTGGGTTGTGGGCTGGAGGATGAGGTACATCTACATTAAATGGATACTGGACGTTTGTATAGTTTGGGTTTCCATAACCCTGCAATTGCCAATGTCCTGGAACTTCTATTGGTGCCGTAGATTGAGCAGGAGTCAAGCAATTTTCAGAGTACCCGAAATTCCAGGTTCCGTTTAAACACGCCTTTTCTTCTGGCAAGTAATAGGCCCGGGTAGGAAGCCTGTTCAATTGAACAATTCTCGGATCGTGTAGGTGCTTCTGAAGTTCTACGTTCATTATTTTGCTTAACTCAGCGGATGTCGTATTTAAATAGAAATTACATACCCGCTTTAATAAACTCGCGAGCTTACAACTGTTACTCAAATAAACAATAGACCTGGGAGGGGTTATTTTTGATCTTGAACGCCAACCAATCAACAGAGGTTCTCGGACCGCCCTCTTTAAACACACTCCACTGTTTGTTTTGGGATAAGATTTTTCGTAAGATTTCCACTTCTGCATCGTCGGCAATTTTTGCAGCCAACCACACGCACCAAAGAAAGGTAGGACCAAACGATTGGTATTCGTAGTTGGGATAGTTATTTGGGATTTCGTTGCATGCATTGACAAAAAGGGATATTTTTTTCCTGACCAGTTGCACAAAAATTGCAGTTGCAGTGAGATTAAAGGAATAGGATAGAGAAGCAGTTGCTATCATTAGAACCTGGTACACGCCAAAGAAAAGCATATCAGTTACTGAAAGATAATCATTGAACCCGAAGTCGGAAGCTTCTACCAAATCGATGTAGTTTTGCGGAAGAGACTGCTTCCACAGCGATATTTGACTTTGAAGTAGCATGAATTCTGATTCGTTCCCGATTTGTTTCAGTTTAAGCCTGTGGACAAAGTTAAGTGCTTCTAACAAAAAGCATCGAGAGTCATAAATAGTTTCAGTGGAATGATGCGATAAAGTTCTTTTATGGATATGCATGATATCAACGTCTGGAGCGAGTAGTTGGTCTGATGATACTGGAAGACAAACCTTTGATTTGAATTCCAGGGATGTATGCTTGAGGTTAAATAGAGAACTGGAAACGTCAAGATAACACAAATTCCAAAAAATGTTCCTAAAACTTTCTTGTTGTTCCCAAGTCCCTTTCAAATCCAATAATCCTAAACTTTCAAACCCCTTCCAAAGTGGTTCCAAATCAAACAATCTCCCTCGTTGGAACAAACTGTGAAATGCAAGCAAAATCATGCTGTTCAACAGGTCTAAATCATTTGGTTCTTGAATCTGATTGTGACAGTATTCATGCAATTGTAGCTTTTGACTAGTTTCCATGAAAACCACGTAATCAAGGGAACATGCTATTATCCCATACACAGATGCCAGAGGCACTGCATTTAACGAGTCAATAATAGAAATTGATGCTAGAGGATCAAGCAAAGGGAATATTATGTGGATGTGGGTGAAGTATATCTGGATAATTTTTTCAAGTTCGTTATTTGGTGGAAGCTTGTCTGGTTTCTTTTCTAGTATGGAGATTCTTTTTTCTAATTGTAGTATTTTATTTTGGAGATATTCCAAATGCCTGGTGTCTGGGACTTGAACTTTGGAATTGCTTTGACAAAGGGTTGAATGATTCTGTAGAAGCTTTGACTGACTCGTCACCGTAGTTTCTAACTTTTCAATTCGATCCAACACATTCTGGCCATAACCTGGTTTGAGGCCTGGCTTTTTCACATAACTAAAGGTGCAGTTGATATTATGTTTGACACAATACAAACAGGGTTTCTGTTGACTACATTTGATACGCTTCAGCTTGCATGTATCACAAGATCTTGCTAACTTGGCTTCCATGACTGGAATATTTCTAGAGTGGATAAAAGTTGGCAGTTTTATCCCCCACCATTTTTTTCTGAAAGCGTAGTGGGGGGGCATTTTTTTAAAGTATACATTTAGGTACTATAGAATCCAAGTTCAAGTAATTTGTTCCCAATGACCAAGAAATAAAAGTCTCCATATACCAACCCATGGTCAACCAATCTCACATACGTGTCAGGGTTGTTGTTTCTTGTGGCATTTTTCAAGATAGTATCGTACTCTCCTAGATCAACAGAACCGTCTGAAGCAATATGGCTTTCATTCGCAAATGACAACTTCACAGTATCTCTAACCAACTTCAATGAAGATTCAAGATAGGTGTCCTTCTTGGTTGCCTGGTAGATATTGAGTAACCCTAATGCAGTAATCATCGCAGCAGAAGTATCTTTAATATGACTGTCAGGAGCATCAAAATCCCAGGGTGGAACCCCATCTTGTGGAAGACTTCCTAGAAATAAATCTGCAGCCTTAATGGCAGCATCTAGAAACTTCTTCTGTTTAGTAAATAAATATGTTTCACTAAATCCAAGAACAGCCCAGCTTTGGCCACGGCTCCACGCTGAATCGTCATCGTAACCCTGGTTGGTAAACTTTGCCTTGGGATCTCCTGTGTGGAGATTATAGTTAACCACATGATGGCTAGACCAATCTTTTCTGAAGTGGTGTTTCAATGTATTTTCGGCATGAGATGTTGCAATTGTAGACAAGGACAAGTCACCAGTAATCTGAGCTGCGTAGTATAACAAGTTCAAATTGCACATGTTATCAATGATAACAATGAAGTCTTCGTCTTTGTCCACAAAATTGTATCTTTTGTTAACTGCAGTGTCCCAGGACCTAATAACACCCACCCTTTCATCAAACCTAGAAGCAAGTGCTTTGCCGGCATTTTCCAAACAAGTAAACGCCTTTTTGCTTTTAGAACGTTCATATTCCCTTTGAAATGAAGGCTGTATAATAAAACCCAAATCATGTGTATCTTTTCTAGAAGACTGTTGTACCAAACCTTCGCTCCACCATTTTGCTGCAAATTCCAACTTCACGCTGCTGATTTTATCTTCACTAACAAACTTGTGTGGAAATTTCTCTTTCCTCTCAAGAAGTACATACAATGATCCAGGAAAGAAACCTGCAGTCCAGTATTCGTTTTCTCTGAATTCGTAACGTCCTAACGAGCACTCTGGATATTCGGTGGGGAATGAATTGTTGGTTAAAGCAGGCATTGCGACCCCCCAGATCTTTGCAACAGCTGATTCTGAGTAGAGGTACTTCTCGACTTCTTCTAGCAAGGTTTCAACTGAGTTTTTCATGGCGTTACCTCGAATTTGTTGGTTTAGGATGGTTTAAATAGAATCTCGGTACTTTAATGAGAATTTATCCCCCACCAAAATTTCCCGATTTGGAATTTATGTGGAGGTGGATTGGATTTCACGGCACTCAAGGAAACAGCTTTGAAGTACTCTTTGTGAAACTTGGAACAAACTATGAGTAAAATAATCTGGAGCCAAGTGCTAGTTAGTAGACGGTGGAAGTTGTAGTTTAGAGTTAGATAGTTTCTTCTATATATTCTAGAAACTTAGCAGGTAGTAAGTATCAGTTGGTTCTAGACCGAGAGTGTAGTTTCTTTAGTATTAAGTCCCTTTCAACGTTCGTGATCCTTGAAGCTTGTAAAACGAATTAGGGTGTAAGGGCACAAGTTTTAAATGGTTCCATAGAAAGCATTTCTAAGCATTCAAGGAATCTCGTAGTACAATTGAAAGGTGAATACTAAAGCATTCGGTACCCTTCTATATCAGACTCCTTAGTAGAAACTCCACCGCAGATAATAGCAACAATAATATCATCCTTCTGGATGTTTTTCAAGTATTTTCCCACATCTGGAAGCACATTCACGGTAGCTCCACATGCAGGTTCCACAACTTCCTTAGTTTTATCGTAATATTCAACAACACCTTTAGCACTTCCAGTATCCTCAATCACACAGTTCACCACTGGATGGTTGAAATAGTATTCAAGTGCCTGTTCACACACATATGGAGCAGCCAAAGATGTGGCTAAGGTGTTGATATTGTCTAAGTGAGTCACCTTCTTGTTTTTAATTGCCGTGTCATAGCATGGAGCACCATCAGTTTCTACCGCTAAGACCGGTATATTTAAAGACAATTTCTTAAGCCCACGAATAACACCAGAGAGTAAACCACCGCCTCCTACGCTGCAAACAATGCCTTTAACCTTGGATATATCGTCACCTAACTGGGCGTTGATTTCCTCTATCATAGTTGAGTGGCCTTCCCAGATGACGTCATTGTCGAAAGGATGACAATAAATAGGACAAATAGAATCATCTAAACCAGCAATGACTGTATTCCTCAAGAAAGAATCAGTTTCCCCCCAGTGTGCACCATGAATGATAACTTCAGCACCATAGCTTCTCAATGCATCTGCCACAGAAGGCTTGGAGGTCTCAGGAAGAACAACAGTGCACTTTACACCATAATGTTTCGCCAGATATGCAGCAGCAAGACCAGCATTACCTCCAGACGAAGAAAAAACTTGAACAGTTTCGCCACCTTCCAAGTTTGTAATACTCGATCCAATTAGATACCCAATTCCTCTTAATTTAAAACTTCCGCTTGGTTGTTGCAATTCTTTCTTCAAAAACACTCTGCAGGGAGCAGCGAAGTCTGATTCTACCAATTCTGTGTTGATGGCAGGGAAATGCATTGAACCTTGTTGTATCTGAATACTACCTAATATTTCTAAATATTTCTAGAGAAATGCGACATTTGAGAAAGTACAATCTATACATTCAAAGAAAGAAAGCACTTGTAGTAAGAGTTCTAGGGATTACAGCATGGCGATTGGATTTATAGCGTGAATGGTGTTTTGGAAGTGTAAAGGTTTGGTATTTAAATTATTTAGTAGTTTTTGCAAATTGGAGCCAATTTTGTGAAATTTATAATTCATAGACAATATCTACTTTTCTATGGTAAAATTTTATACCACCTTTTATAAAAATTGGTTGGCGGAAGAGCAAATGTAATCTGAGAGTGAAGCTTTCTTAATCCTCTGTAAATAATCACGGTTTTGGCTGCCTGGGTGGTGCAGTCAAGTATGTAAATGATTTTTGCAGCCTCTTTCGCGCGATTGTAGTTGCGACATCTCGATAATATGTCCAGTTGATAAGAAGGCTACCAGAGGCCTTGTGAACTTTCCTACAATCACCTCTGCAATAGGCTCTCTTCATGAACATAAATACATGGAATTGATGTAGAGCTTCTTTGAGCAAGTGATATCATTGAGTTATTGCTTCGTATTTTAGCGCTATTCCGTTTAGGGGAGGTCGGAAGTTTTGCGTGAAGATACGGAATTGTAATCCTGGACTATAAAGCTCGGGATTTTTCCACAGAAATTATTCAACATGGCAGTTAAAATTTCAGAAACAGATTTGGGCAGAAGTGAAGCCTTGTATTCCGCTGCTATAAAGTCGAATGGTTTAGTTTTTACTTCTGGAAACGTTGGTATTGACGAAGCTACAGGTGAGTATCCGGAGTCGGTTCAAGAACAAGCCCATAATGCCTTCAAGAGCGTACAGAAAACCCTCGAAGCTGCTGGTTCCAGTTTGGATAAAGTGATCAAGGTATTATTATTTATCAGCAATGGAGATGATTCTGCTGCTATTAACGAGATCTACTAAACTTACTTCGACAAGCCATGTCGTTCATGTGTGGTTGTCCTGTTCCCAAATAAGAGCATCAAGTTAGAGTTGGAGTGTGTAGCAGAATATGACTAGAAGTCTAATATATTGTTATATTGCATGAGTTAGTAGCATGTTTCTATTAGATTTCCATTGTGGATGTCTTTATTCTTTTGAAGGTGCAAACCAAAGAATTCCATACTTCTAAAATAGGCGTGTCAATTTTAGTCCTTTCTATCAAAATTGACGAAGCAAATGCTTAATTTTTAATACAACAAGAAGAAAACCGTGTGACTATTGCCAGTAAGGTAACTTAGTTGATGCGAACACCATAACTCACAATTATTGTTTTAAAAGAAGGGGTAACACTCTTGAAGTAAGAAGTCACTTCCACCTGCTTTAAAAAAGCCGGGAAATTAAGAAGTATTCCATTCCAGTGTTCAGTAAACGCAAACGGAATTGAACCGAACAGGCATTAATTTTATCTGTACTTTGTAAATGTAGGGTACAGGTTTAAGTGCAGCTCAGCAGAGTTCAAGGTGCACATGTATAAATGTACACTTTAGCCTTCAGTCTTGGATAAAACAACTTCTTTCAAAATTGCATTGAGTATGCTTCCTTCTTGTTCGGAATCCTGACCATTGATCACGTGAAGATAAGCGCTTATCAAAATTCCGAATACGATTGTCATAGATGAAACCCTTCTTACCTGGTATCGTGAAAATTGTCCTATTGATTCTAAGAAGAGAAATCAACATATGTCTAAACTCAAAAACGTGTATCTTGCTTTTGATAAGACCATCATAGGAAGTTTATTTATATGGGATTTGCAAGTCTACTTTCTAATCTGAGTTGTATTTATTGTATAAATTACTGACCTTACACTTTCAGAGCAAAGACACATCATAGCTTGAACTCCTTTCCAAATGCCAAACCTATAGCATAATTGGCCATTCCTAATCCTTGTGCAAACCCATTACCTTCTGCTCCATAGTTATGAACAACTGGAGTACCATCGATAATCTCTTTTTCAATTCTAACACCTCCCTTTCTTCCAGGTCTGAAAGCCGACACAACTCTCAAGATGTCTAAATCTTCTATCGTCTCCCCTAGCTTAAGAACCGGGAAGTATCTAGTGGTTCTCTGGAGAATATCTTTGGTTTCGTATCCATTAACATCTCTGTCGTCGTTTTCAGGTTGATAGAAGCCTCCCAAGATCACCTCGTCATTATATGGTCTACTTATCATGTAATTTGCTGAGTTCTTACCCCAATAAAGGTTGACTCCTTTAATATCGGGTTTTCTTATCACTACAACCTGGGCTCTGGTGGGATGGCACAGTTTGTCTTCCACACCTCCCAAATCAAAAGCCCCCAATCCAGTACAATTGAACACTATATCAGCCTTGGCTTCAGAAATATGATTCAATTTTTTCACAACAACTTTGACTCCTTTTGATTGAACGTAGTCGTACAATGCTTGAATTAACATAGGGCTATTAAGAACCCATGTTCTATACCTCATACCATATTTAGCTTCACCTGGCAATTCACCAGCACCCAATTCCTGCCATTCAGAGTTGTAGGACTTGAAAAAATCCATTGCCTCCTTTTCAGGAGGAATGTCGTAGGATTCGGAATTGATGGTGTAATCGATACCTGCTTTGGTGCCTAATTTCTTCTTGATTTCCCCCAATTTTTGATAGGTGAATTTATAAAAATACTGAACTTTGGTGTCGGTTGTTTTCACCATATTAACTGTGGCACCAGCGTAAGGTGAAGCATAATAGTGTGAAAAGTCTCCTGGAGTGTGTTTGGCTATAATAGTTATATCTTGTGCAGCATAACCCTTTTCAAGAAGCAAGTAGGCGGTATAAAGTCCGATGATTCCAGAACTACTATGTTAGCATTTCATATTACTTATTTGCTCTGTTACATACCCAACAATATTAATTTTTGTCATTGAATTTACATTACGTTTGGACGAAGTTATATACTAGTTGTCATGTGATGAGGAATTTTGTTAACAGCTTTCCGCATAGGAATTGACAATTCCTCTTCCGCACTTAGGATAGTTCCTTTCGCTACAATAAACAAACACCACAATTAATTATATTTGGTGGCCAATCCTACATCGTACAAGAAGCACCCCAAGGTTAGAACATCCCAAACAGGTAAACCAGTCGCCTTCTGCACAGCTAATCTATATGGGCCCATGTTTGTACATTCCAAAACGATTCCACCGATTGCGTCGTGCGAAGCTACCAATTCCTTTGCGGCTTCTACCACATCTGTCTGACACCCCTCAAAATCGTATGGAGCGGATTCTCTGATTAACTTGTACAACGAACAGCCTTTCTTGACACCAACGATAGGAACGTCATAATCCACTCCAACACCCTTTAAGTGTTTGGGACCAAGAATCTCGTCGTTAAAAGTGACAATTCCAACTCTGGTACCGTAAGCAACAAGGTTGTTTGCGATGGGAATCTGAAGTAAGGAAGAGCTTCCAATTGGAAATCCAGGAAATTCGGTTCTGAAAACAGGGTGTGCAGCACTTAAGAACCCACAGGATAAGACCACAGCAACCGCACCCTCATCGATAAATTCTTTGATTAGCTTGATCCAACCATCGATAAATTCCTTGGGGTAATCGTTGGACGAATCCACGACCATTTCAACTGTAGATTTTGGAAGTGTTTTGATCTTAACTGGCATTTTCCAGGATTCCTCACTAGAAACATCACCTGGAGCTCTGGTAAAAGGTGACTCGATTCTTACAACACCTAAGAATGAAGCCATATTTGCATATTTTCAGAACTCTTTGTCAGTGTAATATATGCAAAGATATCTCGGATCTACGTACCAGAAAATCCGTGCTGCAAAATTGGCGCTGCAAAATCAACGGTAGACTCCTCGCTTAAAAAGAACTCATCTAGGAGTCTGGATGTACCATCATGCATCCAGTTCGATTTCCAGCCCAAGAAACTCTCTATATCCACATCTAAAGCATCAGTATTCACTTGGGTTTCTTCATCTTTCATGAAATGAAATCCTGAAAGGAACACTTCTAAGAACTTGCTCAACTTAGAACCTGATCCCTTGGTGCTGACCACATATTTCCTATTGTATTTTCTGAGCGACTTCATCGTAGTTTTCATATCTTCTAAACGTACGACTGAACCTAGACAGTCTTGAATTTGTGAGTAATTCTTTGTAACCATCCACACGTACGTCACACATAAGCACAAGGCTGCTTCAAGAGCAAATTGGATGTGAGGACTCCAGAATGCGTTTAAGTCCTTGAATTTATCAGATTCAATGAGGATCCGGTTTAAATCAAAACAGTGATTTAGACATTCCACAACCATTCTCAAGTCAAAGTCATGAATTTCTGTCACTTTGTTGTACAACGATAAGTTACAGACGAAAGGAAACAATAAGCGTATGAAATTATACTTGTACTCTGAGTTCAATCTGTACTTGAATGAGAGAATGGAATCATCTTTGATGTTCATGAACTCGTCTAATTCTTTCAACCAGTCATTAAGGTGGAGCTTCATCGTCAGTATTCTGGCTCTGTCTATGGTGTTGAGCATATAAGTTCCTGAGTAGAAATTGATGCTATTTTGGTTGAACAAGAATACAATCTTCTGGAGTTTAATTGAGTGGATAAAAAACCCATCCCTATTGCTTTTCATTAATGGGTAACTAACAGTGACCTCGTCAAGATTTAAAGACGATGATCGTCCTAATAAGCTACTAAATTTTATCTCCTGCTCTACTAAAGCCCACCAAACACGCTTCATTTCCTCTTGGATTTCAAAATCAGGGTTACACTCGATCATTGACTGCTTGTTTAAGCCAGTTACAACAGCCTGGCGACATGCTGAAGTTATTAGCAAGTATCCACATTCCCTCCTTTTGTTCTTACAAAAGTGCACTGCTAGAAAGAACAAGCAAAGGATGCCTTCAATTGTAGGACTTAACATGAACTCAGATATCGAAAGCTTTACAATGTTGAACAACTTGGAAATGACTTTTAATTCATCCTCATTATCTTCACTATCCTTCGACAAGTAATAATAGCCCATGATTTTAATCAAATATATGAAACAAACCTCGCTGGAGTTCATGGACTCTTTGTTATACCACCATTTCTCGTACAACGTCTTGAACCGTTTCTCGGAAAAACATGGGTAGAAAGGAAAGATTCTTTCGAAGAATATATTAATGTGAATGTCCGAACTTGCTTTGTCTATTTCCACAAACGGAAAGTGGTCTATGTCAGATTGTTTCAACACTTCAATAGTCAATGGGTTCAAGCTCGAGCTGACAAGAATCTCGTGGCTGTAAATGGCGTCAAACGTTTTCTTGAATGAATTCAGAACCAACAATGGACACGATTCCATGATTGAGGCCGTGGTTGTGATGAAATTATTAGAAGACCGGGGGCCAATGTAATGACTAATGCCTTTCTCATCCAAGACAAATCGGTCATCTTCCATGCCGTTGGTCTTATTATTGACATTATAATAATTCGTAGTGCTGTCTTTACGCATGTATGCCTTGATGCTGTATCCAATGTCGTAAACCTCTTTTATGGAGCCATCGTGAAGACCTGATCTCAACGGCATGTCTATGTTCAAATTTAACCCCAACTGGATGAGCGAATCGACATTATTAACGTCTATATCCGGGAAAATGCCTTCAAACAACTTCACTAGCAATTTGTAGTGCAATCCCAAGTTCTGGTGGGGCCCAACCTGTCTTTTCTTACGCTGCATCGTAGTTTCACAGTTGATATTTCTCGCAGTACAGCTGATGCATGGAATCGAGGTATCTTCAAGGCGAATCTCTTCGGAGTCGGGATATGCACGCTTACACGCGATACGTTTCTTCTTGCAGTTATCGCAGCTGAATAGCGCCTTCTTTCTTGTTTCTTTGGCTACAATCCGTCTCATGTCTTATCAGAAGTGCGATTTTCTCAAAAAGTGTATCAAAAGATAAGAAGTTAAGGTAAAGAAGAGCAGACTTAGTAAGTATTCGTTACAAATAGAATCACAATAACCACATAAATTTAAAAATATCACAATATCCATACTACCAGTCAATATACTACAAAGTGTATCTGAATTCCAAGTTCTCCTTGTCAGTCAAGTCAGCAAATTCAAAGTTTTCTGGAACAACATAATCAGGAACATCTCTCAATTTGTCACGTCTCTTGTTCTCCCTGTTGTCCAAGAAGTACAACATCAAGAAGCAGCATGTTCCCGCAGCAAAAGAAACAATCATGGCGATTTTAGCTGGGGTGTAGGTGGGAGCATCAGAAGATCTGAAGGTTTGTGGAGCTGTGATGTTTCCAGCAGCATATCCACAAATGGCAATTGCATGGACGGTAATCTTCTTGGTGGTTCCGACGATGTTGGAACCGATGTAGAAGTAAAAACAACTGATAGAAACGGTAGCAAGATAGAAAGTGTAGATACCAAACAACTTGGCCCCGACGTTGTCAGCAAAAGCAAGAAGACACATTCCCACAATAGCCAATGCATTAACACAAGAGGCTATCAACAAAGGACTCTTAACGAGGTAAGACAAGCCAATTGCCAAAAATGGACTCAAGATGTCAAGTACTCCCCCTGGCAAGTTCATTAACAAACTGGTTTTGGTGTCAAACCCTAGGTTCTGCTTGTAAAGAATTGACCCAAAGTTGTTGAATCCACCGTTAGGAATGCTGTAGGAGAAAGCATACACCAACAAGATGTAAGTTCTGGGATCGGTAATGGCTTCTTTGAACTGGTGCATTTTGAACTTGGAGTTTCCAAATCCTTGTTGATTCTGTCTACTTCTTTCAACCACATACTTTTTCTCTTCTTCGTTCAAGAACCAGGCTTTGGTGGGAATATCTGGGATGTGGATTGTGGCTAAGATACCCACGCAAAGAGTTATACACGCACAAATAATGTACAACAATCTCCATGCAGCAATCCCATAGCTATCTTTGTGGGTATACAAGCCGAATGCAATCAAACTTCCCAAAACAGTTCCAAAACCCTGAGCACCAAACCAAATTGTGGTACGGAGAAACGCCTGGTTGATTCTAAACTTGGAGAGCACTCCTCCGTTGTCTCTCTTATACCACATGGATGTGATCATCATATAGGCTGGGGTCATAGCACTCTCGGTGCATCCTAGTAACACCCTTAAAGCCAAAAATGATGCTGCATTTTTACAGGCAGCGTGGCATGCCAAAATAACACTCCAGATAACGATAAATAAACCCAAAGTTTTGGAGATTGGAAACCTGGTCAAGAATCTATCTGAAACAAACTGGAAAGTAAGCATACCAAGGTAGAAAGAGGAACCAACCCAACTGGAATTGTTAGTATATGTTATGGAGGAATGATCAAGTTTCCCAATTTGAATCTTGACTATTGAACTTAGACATACCTGTATAAATTATGCTTGGAAAACTCGGGAATGTCAGTAAGAAGACCCATAATAGAAGCATAGGAGTTAGTCGTTTTGTCCATAAGTTGCATAGACATCATCAACCCAATCACAGGAAGAATTAACCAATCGACCTTTCTGACCAAACTAGCCTCTACTTTTGGATCAAGTTCAATGACTGCTTCAAACAAATCGAAAGCCTTGTCCAACTCATCATGTTGAATTTCTTTGCTGTTGATTGAAAGCACCGAAGTGACATGGTTTACCTTTTCAGAGACCACTGTCACCACATTGTTTCCTTTCTCGATGTCGCTGGATACTTGTGAACTCATTGAATATACCAGATATTGACCACAATCTGTCGATTCACCAGTTCACATCGCTTTATTATATACATTGTGATAACACGACACTGCGGAAACGATAAGGGTGTATGCAGTTCTTTTCCGATTTCAGGAATTGTTACGACAGGTTTCCGAAAAACCATTACTATAAAGCTGATAAGAAAGTTTTGCTTTTGCTACTTTACAAATGACAGTTGAAATTCCAGAGTTCTTATTAATTGGCCCAGGAGGCATTGGGTGCATGAGTGCCTACACAGTTGACAGCAATGGCAAGGCCAATTGCTCGATTGTAGTGAGAAGGGATTACGAAAAGGTAAAAGAGGTGGGTTACCTGATTGACTCTATTGATTATGGCAAAATTGATAACTGGAAACCAAAAAATGTGTATGCCAACGTCGAGGAAGCTTCAAAGCAAAAGTATGACTATGTTGCTGTTGCTACTAAAAACATTGCTGATGTGGTCAAGGTGGAAGACTTGATTGAGCCTGTTATTTCAGAAAACACTGTGATTATTTTGATCCAGAATGGGTTTGGGATTGAAAGAGCTCTTTTCAAAAAGTTCCCTAAAAACATTGTGTTATCTGGAGTGTCTCACATGGGATCTCACAATAACAAAGGACACATACACCATCAACAACATGATAAGTTGGTGCTTAGTCCTTTCGAAAACCCCAACTTATCTACAGAAGTCCAAATCAAAGCAGCCAAGGATTTCATTGATATCTATTCTAACAACAAAAATACTTGTGTCTACTTCGAAAGTGCAAAGTGGTATAGATATAGAAAGTTGGTATATAATGCCACCTTAAACACCACTTGTGCAATTACTGGAGTTGATGTTGGAAGACTTGAAGCTTCTGGTGGATTGGATAGCGTTTCAATGGTTGCCATGAGAGAGGTAGTAAAAGTGGCAAAGGCTGACGGGGTCGACTTGCCAGAGGATGTAGTCAATCTCGTGTGTCATGGAGATGATGGTGATTATTTCGAACCCTCGATGTTGGTTGATGTCAAGAAGGGTAATCCAATCGAGTTGGAAGCCATTTTGGGAAGTTTATTGGAGACTGCCAGGGAATTGAATGTTGAAACTCCTACTTTGGATATGCTCTACAAGTTATTGAAGATTATTCAGTTCAGATTGAAGGAAGGTAATGGTTACGTAAGTGTTCCAGAAAAGAGACCAGTTTCAGATAGATTTTATAAGTAATACACATTTTACAGTGCTATAACATGCATTTGTCACTGAAACAAAACTATTGCAACTGAAGTTCTTGTAGATGAGTACAGCATCGCGTTTTACTTGAAACAGAAAACCTCGGTTATCAGGTCTCACATGAACACAAAATTCCTCTTATGGTTGACTATGCGGGTCGGATCTCTGAATACATAATTCCGCGTGGATCTCATCAATGATTTACACATGTCCAAAACTGAGGTACCCGTTACAGGCTTCATAGTAGCCACGTACTCAGTCTTTTATAGGCTTCGAGTCCAAAATCATTTTGGGCAAATTCCTTACACACCAAACTTGTTCTGGTCTTTAACTATCCCAAGGTGATAGTTGATGTATCACCAAATTTTAGAGAATCCGGTAGGGACTAACCTTTGAATTATACAAGAAAAATGCAACCAAAGCGTATAGCAAACAAGAAAATGCTCAGATCTGAAAATTTTGCCTCGGTACCTTTACTATGGTACACTAGAAGGTGAATTGACTGAAGAGGTGCCAAAGGAAGAAGTACGACATATTGAAAAAAATTCACAAATTTTTCTTGCTTTCCAACATTAACTGCTTTAAAGCTGTAACAAGGAAACCCATCCAAGATTCCTCTAGTTCTCTTTAGAAGCCAACTTCATTTTATAGGATGCTATTTTCATGCAGTAGAGTATTTTCTCGGACTTCAAAGGCCTAAGCAAGAAGATTAAAATGGCTTTACTGATTCTGGAATGAGAAATAATCAAAAGAATTGACATTAATCTCTTTATTTGAATTTTGCAATTTTTGAATTTTGCTATTGATCAACCAAATAGGAAGAGGAACCTCTACAATCTTCGCGGTAAGCAGGGGATAGTTGATTACTCTGACAAAGCTAAAATGTTATATTCTTTTGTGACTGCCATGGGTTATGGTACTTATTGCCTACCACTAACGATATACCAGCATTTTTTTGAACCAGCATGAAGCGTGCCAAGGTTAATAGTAGCCTGCATCTTGCGCGTCAAATCTGGGCGCTTCCCAAAATCGCACAAACTTTCTGTATTGGGAAGGATCGCTCAGCTCCTTCACCTAATTAGGAATATTTTTTACGTATCCATCCCTCAATTATACGTTTTTCAGAGTAACCCAGACCGTGTACTTTATAGTACATCGTTCATGCTCGTAAGACATCGTTCATGCTCGTAAGTGTCTACCAATAGAACACCAACAACAATATAGTAGATAAGACTAACAAAGACAATGATAGGTAGCTGACATTAACCTATTGTACAGAAAACTTGTATGACTATTTATTAAGAAAGTTGGTTTCCTACATCACGTTAGGGATGAAATGGTTAGTATCTCGCAAATTCTGTGGATCTCGACTTGCTGCAGGCGTGCATCTAATGATCAAAGGACACGACCAACCACAAGGCATCAACATCTATTTTACTGAGAGCAAAATCAAGTTCAGGCACCAGAAGCATCGAAGTTTACTCTTAGAATACAGAATATGCATGGTAGCTATTAAAAACATGCTAAGAACTGGCTATCAAGATACTCTTAGCATACGTGATTTTGTCACCTCGTGTTGTATAAATAAGCATATACAAGTATTTATTTTCGACACTTCCCAGAATGAATTTAAGCTTGTAAACATGCCATTGAGTAGTTTGCTGACAAGATATTTAAAATGAACGAGTTTTGGCCCCCTTTTTTGAAATCTATTGTAGTATGCAATTGACAAAGCTAGTTGCAGTGGCTTTATGCTTCTTTCCTGCTATCATTGCTACTAATAATGAATACCATCTAGTTAAGAGGAGCAATTCTACTGATGATCAGTCTAGTTTCGAAGAAGGGTCATCTGACGGAGATTTACAAACCCAAATAGCTCCTTCAAGTTTCTCCTTCAATTGGAGTAGTTCCAGTTCTATAGTTGCATCATCGTCAACTACTGAAGATATCAACCTGGAGCTGAATTCGGTAACCGACCAAATTTCAAGTTCTGAGTTGATAATTACCTCGGACCTGGCAACTAATACAGAAAGTTCCCTTATTGATGTAAGTTCCAGTATCGAAGAGAGTTCCAGTATCGAAGAGAGTTTCAGCACTGAAGCAAGTTCCAGTAGTGAAGAAGTTTCCAGCTCCGAATTAGCATCTAGTTCTGAAGAAGTTTCCAGTACTGAAACAAGTTCCAGCATCGAAGAAGTTTCCAGTACTGAAGCAAGTTCCAGCATCGAAGCAATTTCTAACATTGGAGCAATTTCCAGTATCGAAGACGTTTCCAGCTCCGAATTAGCATCTAGTTCCGAAGAAGCTTCCAGTACTGAAGCAAGTTCCAGTAGTGAAGAAGTTTCCAGTAGTGAAGAAGTTTCCAGCTCCGAATTAGCATCTAGTTCCGAAGAAGCTTCCAGTACTGAAGCAAGTTCCAGTAGTGAAGAAGTTTCCAGTAGTGAAGAAGTTTCCAGCTCCGAATTAGCATCTAGTTCCGATGAAGTTTCCAGTACTGAAGCAAGTTCCAGTGGTTTACCAACACCTACCATTCCAGCAGAGATTTCTAAAAACACTATTTTCCGTGGTGAGGTGGACTTTGCAGGAGCTGCTGTAACGATTTCACCCAGTTCCTATTTGGCAGTTATCAACAATCCAATCAACAACTTGGGAGGATTGCAAAACTCGGGTAGCTTTTTTATCGCTGTAGATCAAAACTTTCCAACACTGCAATCACCATCACCACCACTTGCCTTTATGTTATTTTCCGAGTTATCACAACCAATGTCAACAGGATTGAAGGTGAAAGTTGGACCTGAGCCTTTTATCAACAGCGGAGTAGTCTCTTTCAACTCAACCTTAATACCAGGTGCTCCTGATTTTGAAATTGATACACTGTCGTTTGAAAACACGAACACAGGGACTATTTTTTTTGCTGGTGATGGGTCAGAAGGAGATCCTGTCATGAAAGTTGTTTCTGGAAACTGGATAAACTCAGGCGTTATGATCTTCCAGCTTAACACCAGAAGAGACACAGGTATTGTATTGGGTAGCACAGAAAGTGGCGGTTCCATTACAAACGATGGTACGATTTGCTTGAAGCAAACTGTTTACCCCCAAACTACCCAAATCTTAGGAGCAGGATGTATCAATATTGGCTACAACTCCTTGATGTACACCATAGGCAGCATTGACACACAAACTATATACTTGAGTAGTCCGAGCTCCTATTTTTACATAAACCCCTCGCTGACTCCGAGCCAGATTACTGTAGCTGGTTTTGGTCGGGGAAATATCATTGCAACAGGTGAGTCCATTTCCAATTGGGCTTACAGCGACGGATTTTTGAAAATTGAACTCGACAATAAGGTTTTTACTGTGCAGATAGGTCTTGGTTACGATCCCAAATTGATAAATATTGTATCAAGTGGCTTGGGAACAGACAAAATGCTCCCATCTGATAATGCTATTACTTATGGTGGTGATGTTCCAGCTGGTTCTTCTAGCTTTTCAATGTGTGGTGACTGTGGTGCCTCGCCAGAGGTTCCAGGTATTGACTTTGCTTTAGAAGGCGACAGTTCCAGTATTGTTGAATCTTCTAGTACTGTTGAATCTTCTAGTATTTATCCTTCCACTAGTTCTGAGGTGACTTCTAGTTTCGAGGTGACTTCAGGCTCTTCCGTGGAAACATCCAGTGTTGAAACCTTTTCTAGTTCTGAATCTGAACCTGCATCCAGAGTCGAAGAATCCAGTTCTTTTGCTGAGGAATCTTCTAGTTCTGAAGAGTTAAATATTCCATCCAGCTCTTCAGCTGAAGTATCTTCTAGCATACAAGCAAGTTCCGAAGTAGCATCCAGTACTGAAGAATCTTCCAGTAGTGAGGGCTCTTCTACTACTGAGGAATCATCCAGTGTTGAAGTGTCTAGCTCTCATGAGGAGCATTCTAGTTCTATTGCTAGTGGATCTTTGAGTATAGATGAATCTAGCTCTTTTGAGGTGTCAACAAGCGTACAATCATCCTTTAGTGGTCAAGCCTCAGCTATCATATCATCCAGCGTTGAAGCATCCACTTCCAGTAAAGAATCTGATACAAGCAGAGGCTCTACTCCATGTCCTAAATGCACAGAGTACACTCGTACAGTTACTACTACAGATACTTCTGGAAAAACTGTCACAGCCACCTGCGATGTAATCGTTACTACTGACACAGTAGGCAAATTGCACACCACAACAAAGACTATTTGTCCAGTTTGTTCACATTTTACTTCAAAGTATACCACCACAGATTTTGAGGGCCATGTTTCTACTGGAGTTTGTGACATTAACATCACCACTGATTCCAAAGGCGCAATTGTCTCTGGTGTACGGGTCTGGGTTACTCTGGTGTACGGGTCTGGGTTACTCTGGTGTACGGGTCTGGGTTAC
>JAJMLL010000041.1:0-29308 GCA_030569655.1 Yamadazyma tallmaniae
TCATACCGTGGAAGTTGGTCAACAAGTTCTTACCTTGGACTTCGTCAACTCTCAACTTGATGTTTCTGTAAGAGTGATCTTCAGAACCTTGCAAATCAGCCAAAGAAACTTCGACGACTCTACCCTTCAAACCATCAGCAGCGTTCTTCAAACCGGTGGACTTGTTGATCAAAGTCTTACCAACATTTCTGTTTTCAAAAGTGGAAGGAGCTTTGATGTCAAACCAATCTTTTCTGGTGAATGGATCAACGACCTTCTTCTTTAAACCCTTCTTTCCTTTGGACAATCTCTTATTTTTACCAACAGCCATGTTTAATGTAGTTCAGATTGAAAAATTTTCAAACAGTTGTGAGCAAAAGAAAAAAGAATTTTCAACATTGTTCAGTCGCGTGACAACCATAGTCGTCATTCCCGGAAGTTGAAAATATTTTCGTACTATCAAACGTGCACAATTTTGGGGTTTGTTAGCCCTAAAGTTCACACAGTCACAGAACTTCTATCAATACAAGTTTAACTACCACCCAACGATAACAGGAACTAAGCACTTATGATGTTTGTTTGAACATTGATTATCCAAACATCATTTACTACTATTGATGTGTCACGTTTACATTACCTCTCTATTTCTAGGTTTCAGAGCTCATCTACAAAAATTATAAAGGACTGTTTATTCAACAAACGTAGCCTATACAAGATGATTCTTTTTTTTGTGTGACAATTGTCTTTTCATAACCATTACCCATGAGCTCAACAGTCATTCAATGACTATAGTTTGAGTTCGAATATATTAAATACGAATTGAAGACATCTATTGATTCTCTGGTCTCAACTTTCTGACTTCTTTACCGACTCTCCAGATTTCCATGTTTCTGATGATTTCTAATTCAGCTTCCAACTTGTCTCTGTAGTCTGGTTGGGAGTTGAAGTCCAAGGATCTTTGAGTTTCAGAACCGTTCTTAACGGATTCGTACAAGTCGTTGAAGACTGGCTTCAAAGCATCCTTAAAGACTGGGTACCAGTCCAAAGCACCTCTTCTGGCAGTGGTGGAACAAGCATCGTACATGTAATCCATACCATACTTACCGATCAATGGGTACAAGGATTGGGTGGCTTCTTCAACAGTTTCGTTGAAAGCTTCAGATGGGGTGTGGCCATTTTCTCTCAAAACTTCGTATTGAGCCAAGAACATACCGTGGATACCACCCATCAAACAACCTCTTTCACCGTACAAGTCAGAGTTGACTTCTCTTTCGAAAGTGGTTTGGTAGACGTAACCAGAACCAATGGCAACAGCCAAAGCGATAGCCTTTTCGTCAGCCTTACCGGTAACATCGTTCCAGACAGCGTAGGAAGAGTTGATACCTCTACCTTCCTTGAACAAGGATCTGACAGTTCTACCGGAACCCTTTGGAGCAGCCAAGATGACATCGATGTTGGTTGGGGTTTCAACGTGGGTCAAGTTCTTGAAGACTGGGGAGAAACCGTGGGAGAAGTACAAAGTCTTACCTTCGGTCAATTGTGGTTTGATGTGAGCCCAGGTTTCGGATTGAGCAGCATCAGACAACAAGTTCATGATGTAGGTACCCTTAGAAATAGCTTCATCAACTTCGAACAAGTTTTCACCTGGAACCCAACCATCTTCAATGGCAGCCTTCCAGGAAGCACCGTCTTTTCTAACACCAATGATGACGTTCAAACCGTTATCTCTCAAGTTCAAACCTTGACCGTAACCTTGGGAACCGTAACCGATCAAAGCCAAGGTGTCGTTCTTGAAGTATTCCAACAACTTTTCTCTTGGCCAGTCAGCTCTTTCGTAAACGACTTCTTCAGTACCACCGAAGTTGATGGTCTTCAAACCTCTTTGGGAAACAAAGGTAGTTGGTCTGATAGCAGTCTTGGTAGCTCTGGTAGTAGTAGCAAAGGATCTGGCGGTAGCTGGTCTAGCAGCTCTGGCAATGGCTTTAGCAGCACGAATGGATGATCTGAATGACATTTTTGTTCTGTTGAAAATCAAAAGGATTTTTGACCTTAT
Organism: Yamadazyma tallmaniae; assembly: GCA_030569655.1. NCBI lineage: Eukaryota > Fungi > Ascomycota > Pichiomycetes > Serinales > Debaryomycetaceae > Yamadazyma > Yamadazyma tallmaniae. The sequence goes on from JAJMLL010000041.1 coordinate 2,033, forward strand.
ATAATTTTTCAGATTGTCGAGTGAGTAATCGGTGGGGACGCGACTTGCGAAACAGGAGGTGCTTTGCCGTTAAAGGCGACGTCCGGTCAGACGGTATGGCGTGGCGATTACGGGCCTGAGCGGTTCAAGGCTGAACAGGCCCTGGCAGCGGAGATGATAGTGGACAATCAAGGTGATCTACAAATCAGGGAAGGTGCAAACTAGCTAATCGGCAAGGTGGTTGCAAAAAGGGTTTCAAAACTGCTGCCGTAATAATTAATGAGAGTGAAAAGAGTCAATAATAAATTCCATTTGTGCTACCCAATCCTGTTCTTTATTCCAGACCTTACCTGTAACCTATCCAGGTATCTAATCCCAATGTCCTTGTATCAATAGTCAAACCAGTTCAAATTTGTGCTGTCGTCTACCATGATCTCACTTTCGATGATATGAATATCTCTAACTTTCATACTTTGCTTGTGCTCACTCTTGAGATCGTTCTTATAGCTGTGGTCTACATAACTCACCACACTCTCAAAGCTATCCAAGCTATGGTGAATATTTTCAAAATGGCCGTTCAAGTACTTCAAATCTCCTATATAGCTGGTGTCGAAATCATCATCGAAGTCATCTTCATCCAACGTCAAACCATTTTTATGGTGCATCTCAAGCTCCAACATGAATTGATGTAAGTCTCTTTGCTTGATCTTATCCATAAAATTGAACAAGTTGTCGTCGACTCCATTGATCTTGAATAAGTTTGAAAAGATCTTGTATCCAGTTCTGTTCAAGTTGGGGTATATGTCAAACAAAATCTGTTTTTCATTGTACATCACAAACTTCTTGAAATTGGAATCGTTGATCAACGACTGATCATTCACAGTATTGAATGGAGGCTTTCCAAACAACAAGGTGATCATAGTCAATCCAAATGACCAGTAGTCTACAAACTTGGAGTCATAGTACTGCAAATTTAAACTGGGATTGTAGTTGTTGATGAAAACCTCTGGTGCCATGTATTTTTCGGTGCCTACGTTAAATTCATTGTTGATTCTTTTAGTGGTAGACAAACCCCAATCACACAATTTAATCATGAAGTTCTTAGCTTTGGTCTTGACCAAAATGTTTTCTGGTTTCAAGTCTCTGTGGTATACTCCACGACTATGACAGAACTCAATGGCACTGTACAATTGTTTAGCAATGCCGTACACTTCAGACGAATTGAACTTATTAGTTTTCAAATATTCAAACAAGTCTGTTTCACAAAACTCTAAGATCAAGTATATACAATTGCTTAAGCTGAAGCTGTCTCTTAATTGGCAGATATTGACGTTTCCTTTGAGTCTCTTAAGAATATCGATTTCATAGTTGGCAATTACTGCAAAATCATTTGGGATTGCCTTAATGGAAACATATTCGTTGGTGTAAAGGTCAAGAGCCTTGTAGACCTTGCCGTAGGTTCCCTTTTGGATATACTTGATGTACTTGTAGCGACCCTTGAGTACAAGGTTCTTGAATTCAGACTCCCAGGATTCAAAGCTTCCAGTACTGCATCTGGTACTGGCACTAGTAATGTTGGCACCAAGAGTATAACTTCTTACACCAACACTTGCACCTGCACCTGGAGAAGCAAACACTGAAACCATCCAGAAAAAAAAGTGACAGATTTACAAATACGAGATAAGTACATACTTATAAGGTAAGCAAATAGGGGTATGTGTTTTACACACTTTAGATCACAAGAAGATCCACTGCGATGCTTGGTCCGTGATAACGGGATCTAAGGAAGGAAATGGTGTAAACTTACTAATTAAAAGAGGTTTCGACTAAAGTTACCCATGAAAATGTTTCATGCGAGTATGAATTTTAAGCAGACAATAGTTATGTGATGGGTCTAAGAAGGTGAAACATCCTGATAGCAAAGATATTAGGGATTTTTTGATATGAATAAAAATAAAGTTAGCACCCGACATTCTCGTGCCACAGTTGTGTTCTCAACTGATAAAGAACTACAATAAATTTTCTTACATAAAGTTTTGAACAAAGATCTTTTAGACTACCCTTTTGGTCTACTAGATTATCCACAATTAACTATTAATTTGAACTAAACAATAAATTACCTAAACAATCAGCTATTGAGCAAATGGCGAAACTTACTTCAACAAGGCCTCAATCTTGGATTCGATGGCGGCAGGAGTAGTGGTTGAGGCATATCTTTCAACAACCTTACCTTCCTTGTCAATTAAGAACTTTTCAAAGTTCCACTTGATTCTACTCATTCCAAGCAAACCTGATTTTTGGCTTTTCAAGTATTTGTAAACCTCATTGACCTTATCACCGTTGACATCACTTTTTTCCATGATTGGGAAAGTGACTCCATAGTTGAGGGTGCAGAATGATTGAATTTCTTCACCATTACCTGGTTCTTGACCCATGAATTGGTTACATGGGAATCCTAAAATCACTAAGCCTTTGTCGCTATACTTCTTGTTCAATTCTTCCAATCCCTTGTATTGTGGAGTAAACCCACACTTGGAAGCAACGTTGACAATCAAAACAACCTTACCCTTTAATTGCTCAAAGCTGAATGGTTCACCTTTGCTGTCTTTTGTGCTTAATTTGTAGAATTCTGACATTATAGTTCTCCTGAAAATGATTGCAATTGACTATTGCTGATATTTATATCTGCAGTTTGATGTTATTTTTTACCACCGCGCCGCGGTGACATAAGTGTCATGAGATTAGTAATTTCCTGCGGTCTAGAATTCTTTGCTACGTTATGTTTTAAAGTACAATATACATCAAGAATAAAGACTTGCTACCCCATATTGGGTCACAACCCTGATATAAGCACGAGGTTAAGAAACCTAACTCGAAAAAATAATTTACATGACCCGCAATATATCAGAGTTGATAGCCACATAGACGCATATCTTAGAAAATAATCTAAAGTTCTCTCCGTAACAACATATCATTAACTATAACAAGTCTAGACATCCTTGATATCCATTATATACACTAGTTTATCAAATCTCCCACAATTCCAATTGTGGTGATGACAAACGTAAAGCAAACAATCCCTGCCCCATTCACCAAGGAAGTCTTGATGCTGTTCAACTGATTAATTGTCTGTTTTTTGTACAATTGACTGTTGATTTCATCGTCAATGGCTTTAGATTTCACTTGAGGTGAGTTTGGGACCAGTGGATTTGGAGTTGAAGTAGTGCTGGAACTATCTTCATCCGATACATGAATATATGACTTGCCCAAGTCATCGCTAGATGCAATAGATTCAACAGATTTGGTCAAATCCACTTCAGTTGCCTTTGGCACTTCAAAAGTTTCTAACTTCTTTTCTGGTTCACAATAACTATACAACATATACACGTTTCCGATAACACTTCCCAAACAAGCATAGATCAAGTATGGGTGTTTTTCATTACTTGGACTGTACTTGTAGGTAATTGCAAAAGAAGCAATTGCTAACTTAAACAATGCAATGTTTAACCATTTGCCCCACCAAATACTCTTCAAGTTTTCATAACCTGATTCCAATCTCAAGTTTAACTCATCGATGATCCTAGGAATTGTCTCGTATGCTTGGTATGCTAATGATCCACCTACTAACCCAATAGATCCTAATCCGACAAATTTAGTAATCGTAACACAAGTCCCTGCCATATTTATCCTTAAAAGTTTTGAAAAGGGATGATGAGTTTCGCGGTCTTTGATTTGTACTTCACAAGTTTATTGCCGTTTGTATATTACATCCTAAAACAGTTGGCAACTCTGCAAAACTATAACTCTACTACAGCGTACGTAATGTTCCAAATGACTTTGTTTATAGTCTCAAATAACCTGTACCGAGACTAAATCAGATAAGGTTAGAAGAGCTTTCACCACTATTGTTCGTATTTGCAATGTACACCCCATCTGCCTTATCAAATGGATTCGAAGTATCAGGTTCAACGACGTTAACTGCATAAACATTTTCGTGCTCTGCTTTTCTTTGCCTAATTATTTGCACAGCTCTGGAGTGTGCCTTGTAGGGTTTGACTTCGTTATCGAACAACAAGTTGATATCATCAATAGGGATTCCCTTGGTTTCAGGGTACACTAAGGAAAATAATAATATTGATAACGCCATAATTGACCCAAAGAATAGAAAAATACCATAATTCATAGCATCAATCATGTTTTGAGAGTATCTAGCAAAGATAAACGCCCAAAACCAATTTGCTGATGCATTAAAACATTGTGCTAACGTTCTTACTCTAGAATCAAACACCTCACTCATGTAAACCCAAGGAAATCCAGACCAACTGATGGCAAAAGCCAAGGTCCAAATGTAAAAAAATGCCAATGCACTTCTAGAACCAGCAGTTGCATGTCCGTTCAATGTGTTTTCTGGGTCTGCAATTTTGATATAAGCACCGATATAGAATAAAGAAAAAGAACACAACAGACCAAAAATTATCACAGGTGGTCTTCTTCCAAAATTGTCAATGATGAAAAACGCCCATACAAAACAAGAAACTCCTTTGATCACTCCAAATATACCTGTTGATAGCAATCCAGCTTCATTGGAATCAATACCAATAGTTTTTAACATAGACACAGAATAGTATACTATTGCGTTGATACCACTTGTATTTTGCATAGCAAACAATAATGTAGTTAACAATAGTCTATATCTTAAAGATTTGTCTCCAAATAACAATTTGAAGGGACCGAAAAACTCGGAGGAAAGAACCTTCTTTCTCTCGTGTTTGTCAGTCTCCATTAATTCCATTTCATATTCAATATAAGGAGAGTCGGCTGGGAGCGAACGATAGTAAGTCAATGACTTTAAAGCTTCTGATCTTCTATTATTTAATACCAACCATCTTGGAGACTCGTGGAGGAAAAAGACTCCGATAAAGAAAGCTCCCGCGGGTACTAATTGGATGGCAACAGGCACTCTCCATTGGTTGATTCCAGTCAAGTTCCTTCCTGTACCATAGTTGATAAAAAAAGAAACTACACCAGCGACTTGCCAACTTAATTCGTAACATGAAACCAACCTTCCTCTCAAGCTAGAAGGAGAAATGTCAGCAACATATAACGAGGATTGGTTGGAAATTCCACCAATACCTAGACCAGCAATGATTCTTCCTACAATCATCGCCGACAACCCTGTGTTCTTATTACTGATCAACTGAATAGCACTACCAACAAAAATCAATATTCCTGACATTTTTAATCCCCATACCCTTCCTTTGAACACACTTACAGGGTAAATCAAGTAACTTCCAAAGAAAGCACCCACATGGAACAAGGAAATCACATTTGCTTTCATGGCTTTTATATACTTTTCATCTTTCCCACTGAAAAACTCTTTATTAAACTCTGGCAATGTTACTGTTCCTCCTATATAACCAGCTTCGTACCCTATAACCATGGCGGCCATAGAAGCTATTAACGCAGCAACATGTATTCTTAAATTATTCACCTGAGGAGGCTCATCAATCACTTTTATCATATTTATGTGTTCCAACTCTATTTCTAATCCCCAAAGATATTATTCCCTTTTCTTCTTTTTTATTAAAACGTATTGTATCTTCTTTTTACTCTAGGCTGCTATGTTTCTTTAGCTTGTTGATAATCTTGAATCACTTTTTTGTCGTGTACTGAAAACCCGCGAACTGATAAGAGTCGAATAGATAGGGTTTAAGTGGGGCATGAAATTACCGTGGACTACCCGAAAATCTTACGTTATTTGAATTAAGTAACCTACTATATGAATTGATGAATACAACGGGTTCACGCGCCTAGGGACATGACTACGATATTTCATTAAATGCTTCAAAATACAAAAATGTTACTTTCCTTCAAATTTTTTATAACCTGTTTGCAATAAAGTTTCATATTGCAACAGAATAAGGTCTGTTTTGATTTAAGTTAAGAATTTTTGACTATGATTTCAGTCATTAGGGCCAATAACATTTACTTTTCTTTAGTAAAGCCATACCTTGTTCTTGCTATATTCTCTTACAATTCTTCAAAGTACCGGATTTATTTTTCTGTTGCGGCTCAAACTAAGATTGTAATCTTTTTATTGGAGCACCTTCCTAGAGTTCGTTTTAAGACTATTTCCAAAATAACCTGCTTTGCTCCAATCTGACAAATATTACAAGAAATTCACATTTCAAATCCCCAGCAGGTCTCAACTAATTGGAGAGTGGTATTGAAAATTTATCCAGGTAGGAAGTATACCAACATTCTTTACGTTCGTGATATCCTCTTACAACCTATATATCCAACTTCTAGTTTGTTCCAAAATTCTCCTATGATAAGAGTTGCTAGAGGAACATGTTATTTAGAATTTTCTTATTAGTATATCATATCTAGTTTTTTAAACTGAGAAGTTGCACATATAATCAAAGTCTTTCAACGGGTATCAAGTTAAAGAGCTTCATATTCTCCTCTTATTTTTTATTTTGTTAGAAGAAACAGTCGCTTGCTTTTTCCTTTTCCAAGATCATAAGGTTAGGGTAGGACAACAACTTAGAATTAGGATTTTGAAAACTAGAATCTGGACGAATATCTTGTCTAGGTTTAAACAATATGAAATAATTTATATGTGAAATTGAATGAATGTGTAGTGGAAATGGGATCCCATGAAGCTCTAGGCTTCTTTCAGTTTTTTGATATTTTTTGGTTCTTTTTTCTGATTTTTGTATCCGATAAGGATTTCCATATCTAAGTTGTGAAATTCACAACATACAACAATTAAAAGTTCATAATTCTCATAATCAACAATATGGGATTTAAAACGACTCCGTACACAGTAGTTATATATCAAACGGTAGTTTATCTGAGAATGCTCATACGTACATAGAGAATTTGAACGTTACGTTAGAGAAACAAATCGTAAGATATTCAGAGAAAAAAGTACCTTCCTCTATAATAACCCATACATACTACTTCAACAAAAACCCTGGAGCTAATTGGCGGTCAATCTCGATTGAACTAATATCAAAACTTTCAATCAACAACTCAACCTGAATTCTTCCACCTTTAGCTCCCGTAAACCTTCTATACTCCTCACCCACACTGGCCAAATTCCAGTTTTGCAATCTTCTCATACAACCAATCACTGTTCCTGTTCTGTGTCTCCCCATACCACAACATACAAGTAATGGGTAGTTTTCTTTATTAGACATGATTTCCAAGGATTTCTTGATAGTCAAGTCGTTCAAAGTATCCCAAGGGTTTAAGTTCGAGGAGTAGTTGTAATTATAGTCATTGATCATTCCCACAAATTCCAAGTTGATGTTATTTATGGAGCAGTAATCCAAGAAGTCTTCTTGTGGTTCTTCTGTGGCCAACCAAATTATTGTTTTCAAGTTTAAATCCTTCAAAAAAGTTTGATTTATTATAGTTGGCTGGCCTGACCTGTATAATTGATGCTCCACTGGACAGAAGTTTAACGGAGGTATTATTCTTAATTTAGGAGGATGGGTAATTTTTATTTCCTCACTCATTTTTGATAATTGTATACTATTTCGTGTAGGTACAAATGCAACGGAATGAAAACAGTAGTTTTATCGTTATATAAAGCAAAATACAGCCTTATTCCGGTAGCAACAATTGAAAACCAGATCTTATTAGTTCAATAAACTACCTTAGAATTGATGAGCGCGAATTATCGACGAAAAGACACGATGAAGAAAGGGAAGTCGAGTATTGTCGGAGACTTGGTGAACACCGTGAGTACTACTTACAGTGACTACATCAAGTCATTAACGCCTAGAACCAAGCTCATTGACAGCTTTTTGTTATATTTATTGATCATTGGGATTCTGCAATTCGTGTATGTGTTGTTGGTAGGAAACTTTCCATTCAATGCGTTTTTGGGAGGGTTCATCAGTTGTGTTGGTCAGTTTGTGTTGACAGTCAACTTGAGGTTGCAGTACAATGAAGCTAACTTCGGGATTTTTAAGTTCAGTCCAGAGAGATCTTTTGGAGATTTTATTTTTGCCAGTTTGATCTTACATTTTATTGTGTATCACTTTATCAATTAAATAGGAATGTATTGTGGTATGAATGGTTTATTTACCAAAAATGTATGCGTAGTTTTGCAGGAAACAGATAGAAAGTTCGAACATTCATATAAAAAAGTGTATAACAGTATATCGGAACAACATCCTCATAAATGGTGTACGGGTCTCGTTTGGCATAAGAAACAAGTCAAAGAATTAGGCAATTAGAGGAAACTCCAAAACAGTACTTCTAGATAAATCAGTCTACAAAATCACAGAACATAATAATATATTAAACAATAATACAACACCAGATTGTATTTGGAGAATTGAGCCTTTTTTAAACAATCACACAGCAACCAGACTTTTCCTTGGACTCATGACCAGATGACGCAGCCTGCTTAGCTCTGGTAGGAGCAGCTGGTTTAGCAGCTTCAACCTTAGCCTCACTAGCAGGTTCGCTAGTGGTCAAGGCTTCAATTGCAGTTTCACTAGGCTTTGATGTTTCAGCAGGCTTTGGTTTATTGCTATCTCTTATGCTTCTCACCAAATCGTAAAATGCTTCTTCGACATTAATTCTTTGTTTAGCAGAAGTTTCCATAAACTTACAGTTGAAAGAGTCAGCCAAAGCTTTTCCTTCTTCGTAACTCACCTGCCTTTCGTTTTCCAAATCACATTTGTTTCCCACAACCAACACTGGGACTTCATCGCTTTCTTTGACCCTTTGGATTTGTTCGTAGAAGGATGTCAATTCATCCAAAGAACTTCTACTATCAATGGAGTAGACCAACAAGAAACCTTCTCCAGTTCTCATGTATTGTTCTCTCATGGCAGAGTATTCTTCTTGACCTGCGGTATCCAAAATATCCAAGATTACCTGGTCCAGGTCAATGGAACAAGGCTTTCTGTAAGAATCTTCAATGGTGGGATCATATTCATCAACAAAATGGGATTGAATCAATTGGATGGTCAAGGCACTCTTACCTACACCACCACCACCAACTACGACCAACTTGTACTCTTGCATAGCGAATGTACTCTAAACTAGTGAACCAGGTTGTTGAATTTTTTTCGAGTCGCATTTGGATGTTGGCGTTTTTGAAGACGAGGCAATATCTCACATGACGAGAATGTATTGAGTATTACATCAGGATTACAGTTTGATGTTGTTGGGTTTAAATATAGTAATTAAGCGAAAGAGAAGGCATTTACAATTTAAAGTATTTTGTAATGAAATATTTACAAAGCTATGAACTGCAAGCAGTTCATAGCTTTTTCACCTTACGTTTACCCAAACAATCATCACAATACCATTTACCTTTGGGTGGGTTCTTGAACCCAATACATGGTAAATGGAACCATTCTCTTTTACAATCATCACCATCACACCCCACCATTTCTCCAAATGAAACCTGATTACAATAGCAATATGTTGGTTCACTGGAATCTTCAGGCTTTTTCAATTTCTTCTTGGGTCCAGGGGTAGATGGACGAGATGTTTCTTGCACAGGAGCAGGTTCGAATTGAGGAATAACACTGACTATAGGACCCATGTCTTTGGGATATTCCTTTTCTCTCGGAGGTTCTTTCATTTCTTTTCTAGACCGTTTTTTCTTTTCGACTGGAGTCAGTTCTCTTTTATTCGTCGACGAATCTTCGTCTTTTCCACTCTTTTTGGCAGCTAAAGCTTCTCTCCTAGTTTCCAGTCTGGAACTTTGTGCTGATCGGTTGGGATTGAATTGATCTGATGGTGATGAAGAATCCATGATCATCGCTGGGTGGTGTAATGGACCGATTCTGATACTCTCCGGAATTTCATTGTTGTTGATAATAAGTTTATAGTCATTGTTGATTCTGAACAAGTGCTTGAAAATCGAATCATTGGCAACGGATGTGACATGCATTTTTTCTTCCAAACACGGGATGATATCGCTTATTAGGTCCTTGATGGTAGCGAGTCTTTCAATTTTGGTTTCGTCACTCTGTGATTCTCCTTCGTTAGTGTGAAGTTCATTTATATAGGTACTGATATCTCTGTTGATGATGGGTATGGAGTTAATGCACTTGGCATCTATTTCTCTCAAAAGAGTAAAGTACTTGATGATGTCAATAGGTAATGCTTCAAAAGCATCTGAGATATCATTCAAACCAGGAAGTAATTCATTGACGTTGTTAATAATCTTTGACTTACTACGGAACTGTTCAAATTTCACTATGTTCTCTCTTTGTTTATTACGATTAATTAATCGCTGGGACTTTTGTCTTGGTGGTAATTCTGCCATAGTCATTTTTGAGAATTTCGCAGATAAGGGCAATTTTTTATATTATGATACTTTCATGAAGGCAGAATATGCAAAGTATACAAGAAGAATAGTTTTTTTTGTCACGAACTACTGACAAGTTAATCTATAATCAAATATAATTGACTCTTGATGCTCGAGGAAAGATTATACTTCTTTCGAAACAATAGTAACCTTGTTTCAGGATTTTAAAATCGTGAATTGTAAGCTTAGCTTTTGGGATCAATTTTAGTTGCAGATAACATGCTACATTTATGCGGATGATCTTGATATGATATGAAAAAACATGATAAATGAAATAAATAACTTATTGTAGTGAATATTAGTTCTTAAAGAGAAAAGAAGAGCAAAAGGATTGAAGAGATAGAAATCATTATTTAGTCCCCGTTATGTTGTTACTGCTCAATTTCAGCTCGCTAATCTCACCTCTTATCTTAATGGATGTTGGTTCAAGGGGCAAATAACCTCGAAACCAATGTGGCGACGAGTGTGGCTTCCAGCGGCAGAACTCTATTAGAACAACTACTCCGAGCTGCAAACTAAAACAGAGCCACACCTAAAAGATCAACTTCAATCCACGACTAACGACTTTGGGTAACAGTTAAAAAAGCACTGACGACCCGAATATATCCAGCACTCCCGTTATTACTCCCGGTAGATATTCGTTCCCAAACCAACCAATTTTCAGGCACAGCAACCACATTGAAAACTGTGCACCATTACCCAAAGTCACGTGTGGTGATTTTATTTTGCAATATCTCAAAAACCGATTGTTGATGTATATAGCACCTTGAAATGGATTAAAAAACCCAAATCCAACAGCTAGAGTCAGAGGTTTGGAATAGTATGAGCAATTTTCGACATCCTGATTCAAATAACTACAGTGGTGAAGATAAAGAAGATAAGAAACAACAAATGACCGAAACCAGTAATAATTTAGCCTACAATAGTTTTGTGGCCCCTGAACCCAATACCAGTTACACTAGAAGAGAAGTTACAGAAGAAGATCAAAGATTTTTCAAATTGGCGAAGGAAGCCATTGCCCATACAGCCCAAGCCACTAATATACATCAACATGTCATGGATCCTACCTTAAACGACTTGTTCACCAGATTGCAATATCTCTCCTCACCACATGGAAACCCTATCAGAAGTGGTGAAAATATCAAGGTCAATGACAATGGTCAGTTGATGATCCAAGAGTTTTACCAGAACTTTCCAAATTTCAATAACGATATATTCCAGAATCCTATGAGAGCTAGTGGATTGGTTGGAGAAAACCCGCTAAATAATTTGGGAAAGAAAGAAGAAGCCCGCTTGCCTAATATACAAGTTCCTGGAGCTAGCATTGTTCCTCCTATCAATAATTACGACTCAGATACGTCGGAGGAAAGAAAATATGAATGTCCAAAATGTTTCATGAACTTCAAAAGATCAAGTGATTTGAAACGACACGAAAAGCAGCATCTCACAGTTCCACCCAACATTTGTCAGTTTTGTGGCAAAAGGTTTGCTAGAAAGGATGCACTTAAGCGTCATGTAGGAACAGCTACATGTAAGAGAAATGCTGAGAAGAAGTTGTATATTGATAACCTAGAGTTTCTGAAGTAAACGATTAATGAATATTTATCTAGAGGATTACAGGTTTTATAGTGAATTTAAAGTCTGTACACCTCGATTATAGTGTTGTATATGAACGCAGAATGTGAGATTGAGTGTGAAACATTAGATTATATCGCTACAGCGAAAAACAGTATGCATGAGAGCACATGAATTAACAGAAGTTCAACAGACTGCATTTGAAACAATAGCAGACATAGCCAGTTTCTTCACCGAGTGCCTGTGAAAACCTCTTGAATCTAATGAGAGCTACCCTAATCGGGGCTTCGGAAAATGTGATTTTGAGTCATGTTAAAAGTGCATAATGTGATGTAATAGAAGATGACAGAAGAGTCATAGAGTCACAAGGAGGTTAGTAGAGTATATTTGAAATAGTAAAAAATGATCACTGATAGCTGTATTGATCTGATGCACTGCAAATAATCCATAACTGACCATTTAAATATGCCAAAACCCTGCCATCAACTTTATTCTACGTAATTTCCATTCTCTTCACAACACTCCCTCGGATAATTTCCTCATAGAAAGCTATATAAGCATTGCGAAACCCAAAATTTCATATCGGAAATGGTTGCATCACAAAGATTATCTCAGTTATCGCAGATTTTAGCTCCTAATCCAACTAGAGCTAGTAGTTCATTAGCTCCAGCCGAGCCCTTCAGAATTGCCATCATCGGTTCTGGTAATTGGGGTACCGCTGTTGCTAAATTGTTGGCCGAAAATGCCGCTGGTAGACCTCGTTTGTTTCACCACCATGTTAAGATGTGGGTTTTTGAAGAGAAGATTGGCGACAGAAAGTTAACAGAAATCATAAACACCGACCATGAAAACGTCAAGTACTTGCCTGGTGTTAAGTTGCCTAAAAACTTGGTTGCTGTTCCAGACATCGTCGAGACAGCTAAGGACGCCGATTTGTTGGTTTTCAACTTGCCACACCAGTTTTTGCGTAATATCTGCAAGCAGTTGAATGGAAAGATCAAACCCCAAGCTAGAGCTATCAGTTGCTTGAAGGGTTTGGAAGTCACTCCTGAAGGTTGCAAATTGTTGAGTACCTACATTACTGAGAACTTGGGAATTGCTTGTGGTTCATTATCTGGTGCCAACATTGCCAGCGAGGTTGCTAGAGGTAAATGGTCTGAAACAACTGTTGCCTACAAGCTTCCTAAAGATTTTAAAGGTCCTGGAAAAGATATCGATGCCTTTGTATTGAAGGCTGCATTTCACAGAGGATATTTCCATGTCAATGTTATTGAGGATGTGGCCGGTGTTTCTGTGGCCGGTGCTTTGAAGAATATTGTTGCTTTGACCGTGGGTTTTGTCGAGGGTTTAGGTTGGGGTGATAATGCTAAAGCTGCCATTATGAGAATCGGTTTACTTGAAATCATCAAGTTTTCTGAAACCTTTTTTCCAGAATCCCAAGCTTCTACTTTTACCAAGGAATCTGCTGGTGTAGCTGATTTAATTACTACTTGTTCTGGTGGTAGAAATGTCAAGGTTGGTAGATACATGGCTGAAACAGGCGAATCTGCTGAAGCTGCCGAGAAGAAATTGTTGAATGGTCAATCTTCTCAAGGGATAATAACTGCCAAAGAGGTGCATGAATTGTTGAGCAATGTTGGAAAATTGGAAGAGTTCCCATTGTTTGAAGCCACTTACCAAATTATCTATGGTTCTGAATCCATCGAGAACTTGCCTTTGTTATTAGAAGAGAAAACCGTATAATAGCAACTTTACACACAGTATATAGACCAATAGACTTAGCAATCCTTTTATTGTTTCAATTTTTTGGCCTCATGATTAGATTCGTCTCTCCTATGTTTCGATCTGTACTTGATCAAGAATTTCTCCATGTATGCTCTTGTGAACTCTTTCATCTTTTTGAGCTTGATAGCCTCTAATTCCTGGGGTGGTACTTTTTTGGAATCCTTTTGAAGTTCTTTATCTGTCAATGTTTTTACCACATCCTTGGCACATCCTTTTACATTGGCTCTACCAATTTCTGCTTCGTATTTCTTGATGAAGTTGGGTACATGTTTAGCAAATGCAGTGCTCCACAACTTCTCAGTATTAACTGGTTTCTTGTCTTTTAATTTAGATTTAGCTTTGGCCTTTGCCCTTTCTTTAGCAATCTGTTCTTGTTTCAATTTATCTTCTAAAAGCTTTTTTTCTTCTGTTTGTCTTTGACTATGAAAGATGAGCTCTTGCAAGTGTCTTTGCTTGTCCAATACTTGAGCATATTGTAGTTCTTTTTCCCTTTGTAACCTTTCTTCTTCCAATTGCGCCAATCTTAATTCGTTGTAATTTGTTCTTTCCCTCTCTGGCCTTTCGGATTTATCTGATCTTTCCTGTGTATTGGAATCTGTATGCTGCCCTGTCAGTTTCAGTACATGCGTTGGAGTATTGGGTTTTTGGGGTTTCTCCCACTGGGTGAGTCCTAGCGCTGTATTGTAGTAGTAATACGTTCCATGCTCTTGAGAATACTGTGGATGCCAACCTTCTGGAACATCAAGAGGATCATCATCGTCTTCGTCAGCTTCATCACCCATTCCTTTCTCTAGGTACCCATCATTTTGACCATTATGATCGTACTCAGGTGAATGTGACCTGAAACTTCTGCCGTAGTTTCCTTCATTCAGCTTATCAGAAATCTTTGGAATTCTGTAAGCCATTTGCAACTGCAGCCATTCCTGCAAAAGTTGACTTGATAATAATCTTATTTTCTTATTGTCAGTGACTGCATTGATATCTTTGATTTTGTCTTCAATTCTCGATGAGCTGATTTTATTTCTTGTGAGTTTTGGCCATTTATTCAAGACCTGTAAAATCATTTCAACCACTTCATCATCAATATCAGCATCATTCTGTAGTATTTTAGACAAGGTTTTGTATCCATGTACTTTTACTATTGATAAGTTGATAGCATCATCATCGGTTAAATAAATTCTCTCAATCAACTTTTTGATTATGTGGGCATCCTGTGATTTCATCAACGATGACATTACCTTTGTAACCTCAAGTTCAGTCACTGGAGTGACCTCAATAGACTTAACAAATTCTTCATTGATTATGGAATCATCCTTTTGTTGGTGCTTTCTGAAATTCTTGTTTTCCTTTAACCACTGCTTTTCTTGCTGTATGGTAACTCCTAGCGCTTCACTTATTCCTTCAGGTAATAATAATGCAGCATCGGTCTGTGTTTTTCCACCCATGAATTTGATACAGTTCAGTTCACCACAATAACAAGGTTGGGATTGTGCTCCATATCTATCGACGTTGTAGTCAAAGGTTATCTCTTCTCCTTTTTGGATAGTTCTTTTTGCAAATATTCCCATTCTCAATTTATCACCTACTACCCACTTATCCACATATGCATTAGGATTACATGAATGGTTCACGAATCTAGCCAAAGATCCTTTAACAGTGGCATCTATGAACGAGTCTTTCTTAAGCATCATGAAATAAAAGTGTTTGAACTTCTTTTGATCATATTCAATCATTCTTTTCCTAAAAGTCTCTTCGGTAATGACCTCACCAATGTATTCGTATATGAATCCTGATTCTTGTATCACATTGTCTGATCTTAAACCATAGCCTTTCTTTTCGGTCTGAAATACAGTTACTGGAGCATACTTTTGATGTTGAAATCTTTGGTTTTCACATGCTGGACCACATCCACAATCACCCACACATTCTACTGAAGTTGCCCTATTGATACATCCACTATCATCGCTACAAGCAAGATTCTTCTTCAATTCACTGCTCCAATTTTCATTACAGTCGCACGTCATATACTCGTTCTGGCCAGAATCTCCGAGATATTTGTATTGATAGGTACATTTGGCCAATTGGGAGAACTTACTAAGCGCTTCCATAGTCTTACTAGGTTCTTCTAGAAAGAGTTGTGGAGTACGTTGCTTAGGTCTGTCTTCTTCGTCGGATGACATTTCAGTGTTTGTTCTGAAAATTTTGTTGTTAGTTCGCGAATAGTTAATTATGCATTCTAGTTAATTAATGTGTATACTATTTTTGATAGCTGCTCATAAAATTCGTTATTGGTAGTCTCATCGGTCGTTTCGTGGTATTTTTCATGATATAGTTGACTGAGACGGGCCAACCTAATATCAACTGACTTTATTAACTCTAGATCACCTGAGTTTTTGGTTGGAGTGTACACCTTTTTGACAGTGGTTTTGTAGGAGTTGCTCCTCTTAAAGTCACCGAAGTATGAATGAATTGGCGAGGGTGAATGAGACTCTATGAAGTTTGGAGAAATGTTATCACCAGTTTTCATTTCAATTAACTTGATTTCTCTTGCTCTTAAACTGATAAATATAGTTTTGCTTGAAATATTCTGGACCTTGCAATTGTTCTGATAGAAAAGCAAATCGTTCTTCATAGAGTTCATTACCTGCTGTTCCAACCTAGGGTTCACAGGACATGATTGCAAATTAAACTCTGCTCTGAACTCATCTGTGAATGCTACATTCGGCATCAAAGGTTCATAGTTGGTTAATTTCGTCGTGTGATTCATAGGTCCTATTTCCATTGAAATTCCATCATCGTCAAACCCCACTTTCAAGTGATCAGAGTTCATGATGCTGGAGATTTTACTTTTAATCTTGAGTTCATTCTTCTCAAAATTGGCATCGTCGTAGATCAAGTTCTTGGATCTGTTTATCAAATTCTCCTCAAACTTCTTGTTTTCATTAAATAAATCAAGCATTGAATGAGTCTTGGATAACTTGAACTCCTCAGCCTCTATTGCCGGTGATGGTGTCCTCAATGTTTGAGATGACATTCTTCTATTCATCATCTGCTTATGAGGTTGGAAATCGATGCTATCGTAGTTCACATGATTAGCATGGTAACTTCCATTGCTAACCAAATTTACGTTGTTACCACCTATGGAGGAGTTAAAAGAACTCCTCCATTTCTCTATAAAACTGCCTCCAAGTTTGGACAACGAATAGTTCGATGCCGAAGATGAAATTGAAGAGTTTAAGGATGAAGATAGATACGCCATCGAAGATGACTTTGACAATGATGACTTATTGGTAGGAATTGTCTTGGATGTCGAATTTATGGAAGTTGAAATTCTAGACTTACCTGGAATCTCCCAGCCTTTTACAGAAGGCGACGAGAATTCTGAGGAGCTAACAGAAGACCTGCCTTTGATAGGTATTGGTTTGATGTTACTAGTAGATTCTTCAAACAATCTGCTGGGCAGTGCTTTGGAAGGCAGTGAAAGTTTATCAGGCAGAAAGTTCATACCAGGAGTATCTGTCTTTGCTTCTTGAAGAAGGGTAGCAATACTTTGACTTATAGCAAGAACTTCGAGATTGCCTCCTATACTTGAACTTTTATCACTACCATCATCAGCAGCATCATCATTATCATTATCTTCTTCTTCTTCTTCTTTTTCTTCATCTACATCAGCTACCACGTTTTCGTTGCTGTCGTCAAGTTCATCAACGTCGGTTTCAAGTTCCAAGTCCTCAATGTTAAAACTACCTGCGTCGTTAGTATGTCCATCATTCAATAAGTTAAAAACCTTACTATCTGGTATCAACCCGTTGACAATGAATGCCAATTTTTTAGCCACCATAGGATTACCAGTCATAATAACAATTCTGGTAATTTCTTTAGAGGAGGCATTCAAATTATAATCGTAACTAGTAGGTCTTTCCGACAACAGGTATCGTAATGGAATAATCAAAGCCATTAAGCTAGATATGAACTTTGAAGATTCATTCAATTCTTTAAATTTCAACCAATTCAACAATTCAATAGCCCAGTTATGCATGATAGGAGTGTACTTTGGTTCACTTATGGCCAATTTTATCAAAGAGTTTGCACTTATCAACTTAGGAATGTTTGTATTGTAATTGATCAACTTGATTAACTTGACCACGCTATTATGCAAGTCGACATCGTTGGCTAATAAATACTGTGGGAACTGGATTCTCTTATTTACAATGTAGTTGACAGGGTTTTCCTTATTATTATTATCAGCCAAGATGTTGATTAGCTTCTTGCAAACAATCTTTTGTAACACAATCATGTAATGACATAACTCAGTCCAGTTTGAGAACATATCTGGATTAACATCTATCAAAGGTATAATTATACCTATGCTGAACCTGCTGGATATATTATTCTTTGAGCTAGTGTTAATTTTTGTGTCTTTTATGGGCAACACAGGTTTTGGGTTCCATTCTGGAGTTAATTCCGTATTTAACTCTTCAAAATCGGTTATCAGAAACACTCTAGTGAATAAAGCTGACCTATATGAGCCATATGATTGATTATTAACTATAGGTAGCATATGCAATTTTGTAACCGATTGATGTTCATTGGTAGGTAGGCCACATCCGAACATATAATCATGCAATTCACCAACATTGTGGTATATTTTAGACGTCGTTATATTTCTAGTCAAATTCGACTTTGGGGTGGTGACATTTGTAGGTCTATTTTCACTCAAGGAGGAATCAAACAATACTTGCTTGGAGCGTAGACTTCCTCCGTCCTGTGATACCACCACCCTGAAAAATTTATTATTGTAATCCACAGGCTTAACGATGGAAACATCATTTACACCATATAAGATCTCTCGAGTGTATCCATCTTCAAATGAGTTGCTATGTCCGGTCTGTAAATGCTGTTGCAACTGCAGCAGGAGTTGCAGCTGACTATCGGTATTCAATGACAGAGACGAGTTCTGTTTAAACAACCTTCCTATCATTTGTGAATCCAGTGATTGGAAACTATAAATATGGGGTCAGCCTTGTGAAGGCAAATAATTAGTTCTCTCCCTCAGTTCACGATCAACAAAGAAACCCCTTTTGTAAAATAGTGGTCTTGTAGTTTAATAATTGCACACAAATTGGATGAGGATTTGGCGGGTAGTGTTTATTTACAGCTTGGAAGCGTAACTTGGATGCTGTCAGATAAATGAGGTAAAACGGATATTTCGCGGTTAAGAAAACACCGTTATACTTTTCTGTATCACGTACTTGGGACTGGATTATGAGTGTATTCTTATTACATTGAACTATTTTTGCATCTGTAACATTAATTCAACATTTATATGATGATTCCTACCCTTTTTCTAACTTAATACACTTTTCAGATATGCGTCAGAATACAATTCTCTCTTTACAGAATAAATTAGAGATTTGCATAATATCGTGAATTCTACAAAAAAAGGATCCATTAAGTGTACATTCTATAATTAGAGAGTTTTCAAACTGTCTTCCAAGACTGACAAGAAAACTTCTGCATGCTTTTGTTCGAAAACCAAGGTTGGTCTCAATCTGATGGAGTAGTCACCACATCCACCAATGTTGACACCTCTAGCTCTCATGGCCAATAACAATGCATTTCTTGAAGCAGCATCCTTACAATCCCAAGCAATAAAGGTACCAAAGTTCTCACCCCTTAAGTTCAAGATTGGGTATTTTTCAGATAACTTGGCCAAGTTTTGGTACAAGTAGTTACCAACTTGAGAAGTAGATTCAATTAAGTTGTTCTTGGTAACTTCTTCGTAGATGGTTCTGGCGACTAAAGCCTTGGATGGATCACCACACCAAGTGTTAAATTGTCTGTATGGTTGGTTTGGTTGCAAATCTGGGTTGCTGAAGTAGAAACCAGCAGCTTGGAACTTCTTGGAGAAGGTAACCATGTCTGGAGGAGATGGCAAGTCGAAATGTTCGTGAGCCCACATCTTACCAGAAGCACCGACACCGGTTTGGACTTCATCCACAATCATCAACACATCGTTAGCCTTTGTGATTTCTCTCAACTTTTGGAAAAAGTATGGAGTAGCGTGGTTATCACCACCTTCAGATTGAACAGGTTCAATGATGGTTGCAGCGACTTTACCACCATAGTTTTTGATGATTTGTTCGACAGCTTCCAAACATCTGTCTTCTTCTTTTCTGTTTTCAGCCTCAAATTCACTCAAAGGATACTTCAAGGAAGGGAAAGGTGCCATTGGCCAGTCAAAGGCTGGGATATCCAACTTGTGAATAGCCTTGGATCTGGTGGTGGACAAAGATCCAAATAATCTACCGTGGAAACCCTTCTCAAAAGACAAAATGACCATATCAGAAGCACCTGGGGCTTGGTTGTGCATGACAGATTCTAATTCTTCGGCAGAGAAGTCTTTGTTACCTCTCTTTTTGGTGTGGTGGTACATAAAAGCGGCCTTGTAAGCAGTTTCGTTAGCATCAGAACCGGATAAAGCAGTCCAGACCCTGTCCATATTTTTAGGAGCAGCAGCCAAGATACCATCCTTCAATATATTAGCGTAGTCGTTGGATGGAAAACATGCCAATGCAGGTCTGTTGATGATGGCATTGGTCATTTCATCAGATTTGGCAACCTTAATCAAAGCAGGATTGTTGTAACCAATAGCAATGGAAGCAATTTGAGCGTAAACATCCAACAACTTGTTTCCGTCAACATCAGATATATAGTTACCCTTGGAGTTGTAGTAATCGGTAACAAAATAAGTAGCTCTGTTATCGAAGATTTGTCCCAATTCGGAATTAAATTTTTCACTAGCTGGACCAGGAATGGATTCAGTGATTAATTGTGGACCAGCAGGTTCATCAGGGAAGTAAGATTCACATGTGGATAAGAATCTTCTGATAGCTCTTGGTTTAACAGCCCTAACAGATTGTCTAAGCATTGTGGAATGAGTACAAGGTTGGAAATCTGGCACTTATATACTTCGCAATAGGTAAACCAATTCCATGTTTCTTGATGGGTATGGGTTTCCGCTGAAGAAATAACCCCCGGATTCGCCAGCAGATCATAGAGGAGGGAAGAAATGGGTGCCACCAGCCGTTACATAACTACTAGCGGGTGGTTATCCTTTTGTTGTATATTTAAGATATGGTCTATGTTGTCAGGATTTTTAGATAAGAGGTTTTTGTTGAAACTCCGTCACTGCATATAATAACCCGTGTATGGGTTTAGATTACTTATGAACCTTACAATATCATCTTGCAAGTTCAAGTGTTCGATTCACTACAACATCCTACCCAAGCTGCACTTAAACTTCAGGGCCTCTTGAATTCTCAACTTAGCCAACTATTGATGAGCCAATCTGCCACGGTGGATCAGCAGTCCAGAAACATGGCTGGATCGTTTCGCAATTTTTTATTGCAAGGATGGAAGAACCTGAGAAGCCTCAAAAACACCAATTCAAGAAACTTATGAACAAACTTAGTGGCCAGCCGGCCTCATACACCAGAAAAGAACGGTACACTTTTGGTAAAACCTTGGGAGCTGGAGCTTTTGGAATTGTGAGATACGCAAGAGATAACGATACAGGAGAGGAAGTAGCTGTTAAAATCATTTTGAAGAAGGCTTTGAAAGGCAATGAGGATATGGTTTTAGGGGAATTGAAGTTGTTACTGGAGTTGAGGCATAATCATATTGTTGGGTTTAGAGACTGGTTTGAATCTAAGGATAAGTTTTATATTGTCACTCAGTTAGCAACTGGTGGGGAATTATTTGACAGAATTGTCAAGCAAGGAAAGTTCACTGAACATGATGCTTCTTTGGTCATTGTAGAGATTTTAGAAGCCATTGAGTACTTACATGGTATGGACATAGTCCACAGAGACTTAAAACCAGAGAATATATTGTATTTGACCCCTGACCCTAATTCGAATGTTGTGTTAGCCGACTTTGGTATTGCCAAGAAGTTGGAAAGCCCAGATCAGAAATTGCATTCCTCTGCTGGTTCTTTTGGTTATGCTGCTCCTGAGGTAGTTATGGCCTCAGGTCATGGCAAGAGTTGTGACATTTGGTCATTAGGAGTAATTACTTATACGATTTTGTGTGGATACTCGCCTTTCAGGTCTGAAAATGTTCATGATTTTATTAATGAGGTTAAGCACAATAATGCTGTCATATTCCATGCAGACTATTGGAGAAATGTGTCAAGGGATGCAAGAAGGTTTATTATTAAGTCATTGCAGCTCAATCCAGACAATAGACCTACCGCTACAGAGTTGTTGAATGATGTCTGGTTAGTTGATGTTGCTAAGCAACACAAGGAAGCCGACTTGTTACCAAACTTGAAGGAGAAGTTCGATGCAAAGTCTAAGTTTAAACAAGTCATAGAGTTAGTTAAGTTGAATAACAGAATCAACCAATTGAAAGAGATCCAAACTGATGAAGATGATGATCCTTCGGAAATTAATTTGTTCTCAGAACAAGGATCAATTATTTCAGATACTCAAATTGCCAATAACGAAGCCGAAGTTAAGGAGGACCAAAACACTCAAGGTCCATTATCTGGTTGGTCTAAATTTTTGAGTAACCTTCCTCACAATTCAGACGATATATCCAAGTCTTCTTTGACACCAGAAATAGCCGTCAGTAAGAGCCAGTCAAAGAAGGACTTGGCGTCTAACGCTTTCGTGCAATTAGTCCACGCGGCACTGGAGAACAAGGATAGAGTCAGCAATTATCAAAGCGAATTGAAGGAAAGTGAGGACCACTCAAAAGAACAAGGTAATTAGATGTTGTTTTCGGTAATTTAAGCCTTCGGTGTTCCATCATTGTTTAATTTCGAGTTGATCATTTCCAATATACATGGTTCGAGCTAGATCTCGATACTTTCTATTTCAGTTATTATGTAGTGCAATATCCAATTCTTTACTTACCAAAAACGATCAGCTTAACAGAGGAAGAGTGTTGAAACGGTCAGTACTTATATCGATGCCTGGTTATATGAGTTGCTTCGTGCTAGCATTTCTTTGGTGATTGAAAAAAACCAATACTTGAACGCTACTAGCACTGCTATACAAGAATCAGTCGATGTAGTTCACTTCTAATTCAAGCAAATAGTTCTAGAGGTAACAAATCATGATGTTTTTGACTAAACCAATATACAAATGGACTTTTTGATTTATAATGGAAAAAGTATGATTTGATATCAACACAGCCAGTTCTCGTTCTTCAATTATGTCCACTATATGATACTAAGTCTTGGACAACGCAGAACTTTCCTTTGCCAAGAAATCGGCAAGAAATTCCACTTGCAACTCCACCGTGAAAGCACCGTGCCAACAAAATATGAAAGTTTACATAACCAAGCAAAACTTATCCAGCCATTGATTCAGAAGAATGCGTACGATGTAACAGTGGAGAAAAACTCAATTGTGTAGATTATTGTGGGTTGGATTCTTGGAGCGGAGCATCCCGGCAATAGCTGCTTTGAGCTGCAGCAAAGCCTATAGTGCCGTAAGCCACTTTATAGAACTTTTTAAGTGCAATAAGCCTTGATTTGGAATATTTCTTCTGCTATGTGTCTTGAGCCTCTTAAAACCAAGCGCCACTCTAATTCCTTGGGATTTAGAAGTCTGGAACATACATCACGTCAATTAAGTGTCTACGTTAAGCCACCTGCCAAATTTTCTTGTCCCTTACTACCCCATCATCTTGAAAAGACCAAGAAATTGAGACGTTGGGTGATTGTCCTCGTCAAACGTTCGGTGGGGTTATTTCCCGGAGAATCTTGAGCGGCTGAAATGGTGTATATCAAACTATATTCCTGTACACAGGAGAGGAGAGGAGTGAAAATCCTAGTATTTTCTGTCGGAATTAGTACCGAGTGTTCAAGAATTAAAATTTAACAAGTCATAACTAAGACCAATGAATACTTTTGGCTCTCTAGGCACAGGTTGAAATTCAAACTCACTGGTATTGTGTTGTTGATGATTCTGATGTGTAGGCTCACTGAAAGAACTTCAATGCTTCAGAAACTGGGGCTCTAAGCTTCATCTGCTTGATTCGCAATTGGAACTTTTGATAGGTAACTACTGTTTTGGGACACAGGTAGTTAGCTCATTAGTTCAACCGCAAATGATTACCCCACAAAGAAGCCTTATGTACCTTCTTTAATGTAAAACGCCTATAAATTCACTGTTTTCGCTTGGTAGAATTCATCAGAAACAGAATGGTAATGGAATCCAGAGAAAACTTGCCAGGAAAAGTTCAAAATGAAGAGCATACTGAGTACTTGGAGCCAGAGAAGCCAAAGTTTTCCTGGTTAGTCAAGGACACTCATTCACCTCCAGAAATTTACAACTGGAGACTATACATGAGTATTGCGGTTTTTGGGATTTTAGGTGCTGCTAGAGGTTTAGATGAAGGTAATGCTGCTGGTATCTCAGTTCAAAAGTCTTTTAGAGACCAATTTGGATTGAGTGATCCTCACAAATCAAAACATGAAATCGCCAACTTGAAATCAAACATCACTTCCATGACGCAATTAGGAAGTATCGGTGGGGCTATGATCGCTTCCTATGTGGTAGATAAGCTTGGAAGAGTCAGAAGTTTGCAAGTTGTATGTGTTTTGTGGATTGCTACAGTGATTATTCAAATGACCAGTAAGCAAATTGGTCAGTTGTATGCTGGAAGATTGTTGGAGGGATTACTTGCTATTGGATTAACCACTACTATTGGCCCTACTTACATTTCTGAAGTCACTCCTAAAGCTGTTAGAGGTATGATGTCGTGCATTTTTGCAGGTGCTGTTTATATTGGTATCATGTTGAGTTACTTATATAATTACGGTACTGCGGTTCACGTTTCACAGACTTCTAACGTTCAGTGGATAGCTCCTATATCTTTGAAAATTGTATTTGCCGGTATCATTTTGATTGCTTCTTTCTTCTTTTGCATTGAAAGTCCTAGATGGTACGTCAAGGTAGGCCAGAACGAGAAAGCTCTTAAGAACCTAAGTAAGCTCAGAAACTTGCCAGAATCACACCCTTTTATAATTGGAGAAATCACTGATATTACTGAGCAGGTTCAGGATGAAGCATATGCTACCAAAGATAACTCGATCTGGGGATTGTTTTTACAGATTCTTAGGTCTAAATCTTTGAGCTACAGATTTTTTATGTTATGTATTTTGATCCAGGTGTTGTCTCAATGGGCAGGTGCTAATACGGTTACTATTTACGCCCCAGAGTTGTTTGAATTAAGTGGTATTGAAGGTGTGAATAGATTGAAGATGACTGCAGTTTTAGGAGTTGTAAAATTTATTGGTGCCTATTTTGCTGCATTTTTCATTATCGATGTATTAGGTAGAAGAAAAGCACTTTACTTGGGTATTTCAATTCAGTTGGTTGCACTTTTATACTTTGCTACCTTCCTTCAACTTGTTCCACAGGTTGCAGAGCATGACTACAACTTGTCTCCGTCTCAAAAGCACGCTTCCAAGGCAGCCATGGCTGCTATCTACATCAGTGGTATTGGATGGGTTACTGGATTTAACTCTATGCAATATTTGGTTGGTTCAGAAGTTTTTCCTATCAAGTACCGTTCATTTGCACAATCTGTCACCATGGTTTTCCACTTTGCTAACCAATATGGCAACTCCAAGGCTGTTCCAAAGATGTTATTAGCATTAACACCAGGAGGAACCTTCTATTTGTTCGTGGGAGTTAACGCCATTTCCTTGCTTTGGGCGTGGCTCTTTATTCCTGAGGTTTCCGGTAGATCGTTGGAAAGTATGGAAGAATTATTCAACTTACCTTGGCTTGTTATCGGAAGAAAAGGTCATATATTATGTCCAGATCATTCCGAAGTTAACAGAATCGATTATTCTAAGGGTAAGTTCAGGTATTTAGACAAGCCTGAAGTTGATTTAGTAGAAAATGCTTCTAGAATCAGCGAGGAGAAGGAAGAGGATTAGCTTGATGCATTAAATTCTACTTTGGTAACTTGAAGTTCGATTCCATGATCTTATATATATATTATTGTATTCTTTTCCAATTACTCTCTAGGAAATTAGTATAAAATATTTCAACAATGTTATAAGTAATAAGAAAATATAAAATTCGGCTCAAAGATTAACAATCATAATATATAATAGAGTCCTGACAATGTATACCTTACTGACAGGAAATCATCTTACTCTTCTGACTCAGTAGGAACTTGTACAAATTGCACTTTGTACTTTGGCTAGGCTGACATTGTTCGTAACAGTTCAGGATGTTGAAGCGATGGATATTTGAAATGATTTCAAGTCCCTAACTTTACAACTTTGCAAGAACAAAACATAACAGAAATCTTACATTTCATACTTTATTTATGATTCATAATAGTAGTTGAAATATTGAGTCAACCCAATTTTCGTTAGGTGGATCTATCATACTTGGTTGCAAATAATTCTCATTTTATTTGATTCTGTTGAGGCAACCAAATGTTCATTAGAGGTGAACTCTTGAAAACATCCAGCACGTTGAATCCTTTGTACTTAACTAGAGAATATTTGTTCTAAAACCTGAAATGAAGGCGTAATATGTAGTATTGAATAAATAAGAACTAGATCAAATGCATCAAGCGTATGCTTAATGAATGAAACCTAATGATATGCTAACTCCATGCATGAACTTAAAAAGAGTATTAAAAGTAAAAGCATGGATGCGAAATGGATGTGAAATGGATGCAAAATGGATGTCATGAAGACTAAAATAAGTTAGAACCGACTAATAAAAATAAGAAGAGCGGCAAACTTGTTGATTTGGAAGCTCCACCAGTGATTGGGACTACTACTGAAGGATTAGGTAAAGAATTGGTAACAACAGAAAAACCGGTTGGCTTAGAAGAATCTGCTGTGCTTGTATCTAAGGAAGCTGGTATCATGGTACCAGATACAGATTCAGGAGTTGGAATGTAATAGTCATCGCTGTCACCTTGTTTAGATCTAGTGACAGTCGAAGGTGTACTCACAGTAGAAGCTGCACCGACAATTGATGCTGTACCAACAGTAGAAGGTGTACTGAGAGTAGAAGGTGTACTCACAGTTGATGCTGTACTGACAGTAGAAGGTGGACTCAAAAATGATGCTGGATCAACAGTCGATACTGTGCTTGCAGTTGGTTCTGAAATGACAGCAGAAGTGGTAAATGCCACTGATGAAACAATTTCATTTGCTGAAGTAATGATTGGTTCCTCCAGTGAAATTGAATATGAACTATTCAAGTACGGAGGTATAAATGATGATTCTGATGAATAAATCTCGGAATAAGAAGACACACTTAATGTTGGGAAAGTTCCGCTAGATAAGATCATTTCACTTGAAGAAACTTCCTCGCTAACAGATATACCCTCGTCACTAAAAGAAGCTTTAGAAGGAGTCTCTACAATGACAGTACCAGTTTGACCTGGAGTACCTGGGATGGTGATGGTAGTAGTGTCACTACCGGTCCACGCTTCAGTGATAGTGGTAGTTGGAACTGGAACTTCTACCACAACAGTTTGGGTACCACCTGAAATGGATGCTTCAATTGTGTGAGTAATAGTACCGTTACCGGTCC
>JAJMLL010000042.1:0-22128 GCA_030569655.1 Yamadazyma tallmaniae
TGGAACATCTACAATAACAGTGGCAGTCTGGCCTGGAGGGGCAGTAACGGTCGTAGTCGTGGTAATAGAACCTGTCCAGGTTGCCGTGCTTGTTACGGTGGGAACTGGAACATCTACAATAACAGTGGCAGTCTGGCCTGGAGGGGCAGTAACGGTCGTAGTCGTAGTAATAGAACCTGTCCAGGTTGTCGTGCTTGTTACGGTGGGAATTGGAACATCTACAATAACAGTAGCAGTCTGGCCTGGAGGGGCAGTAATGGTTGTAGTCGTAGTAATAGAACCTGTCCAGGTTGCCGTGCTTGTTACGGTGGGAACTGGAACATCTACAATAACAGTGGCAGTCTGGCCTGGAGGGGCAGTAACGGTCGTAGTCGTGGTAATAGAACCTGTCCAGGTTGTCGTGCTTGTTACGGTGGGAATTGGAACATCTACAATAACAGTAGCAGTCTGGCCTGGAGGGGCAGTAATGGTTGTAGTCGTAGTAATAGAACCTGTCCAGGTTGCCGTGCTTGTTACGGTGGGAATTGGAACATCTACAATAACAGTGGCAGTCTCGCCTGGAGGGGCAGTTTTAGTAGTGGTAGAAGTTCCAGGCTTTGTCCAGGTTGCCGTGCTTGTTACGGTGGGAACTGGAACATCTACAATAACAGTGGCAGTCTCGCCTGGAGGGGCAGTTTTAGTAGTGGTAGAAGTTCCAGGCTTTGTCCAGGTTGCCGTGCTTGTTACGGTGGGAACTGGAACATCTACAATAACAGTGGCAGTCTCGCCTGGAGGGGCAGTTTTAGTAGTGGTAGAAGTTCCAGGCTTTGTCCAGGTTGTCGTGCTTGTTACGGTGGGAACTGGAACATCTACAATAACAGTAGCAGTCTGGCCTGGAGGGGCAGTAATGGTTGTAGTCGTAGTAATAGAACCTGTCCAGGTTGCCGTGCTTGTGACGGTGGGAATTGGAACATCTACAATAACAGTGGCAGTCTGGCCTGGAGGGGCAGTAATGGTTGTAGTCGTAGTAATAGAACCTGTCCAGGTTGCCGTGCTTGTTACGGTGGGAACTGGAACATCTACAATAACAGTAGCAGTCTGGCCTGGAGGGGCAGTAACGGTCGTAGTCGTAGTAATAGAACCTGTCCAGGTTGCAGTTCTTGTCACTGTAGGGATCGGTAAGTCAACAATAACAGTAGCTGTGCCTCCAATTGGAGCTGTTTGAGTAGTGGTAGTAGTTCCAGAGCCTGTCCAAGTAGTGGTGGTTGTTACGGTGGGAATAGGAACATTAACTTGAATGGTCTTGGTATTACCTGGGCCAGTCTTGAACGGCAAAGTAGTGACCTGAGTGGTTGATTGCAACCAAGTACTAGTTTTAATAATGACCTCATTACCATTACTATTTAAACCACCGTTATTATAATTAGACCAGGTATATGATTGACTCATGGTTGGACGATTGGTAGATTCGCCTTTGCAACGAACTTCGTCGGTATAGTAGACGGTGTTTGTGTCACCAACAACATTACCAAGCACACCGTCAATAATAACACGATAACCAGCAGGAATATTGCTAAAATCGATAACAATTCCACCAGTGGTACATTGTCCAGTATACAGGAAGCTGCTTAAACTATTAGGCTTATAAAAGTCATTCAAACTGTTGGTAATACCAACATGTAAAGTACTACAGTCAAAGCTAGCAGAACCAGGCGCAAAAGTCATACCAAGTCTTCCAGATGAAATACCGTTAGGACATTGATATCCTAAAATCAGCATTTGTCTTTTGTTTATCGAAGGAACAATTCTAGCACCAACAACAAACGCGTCGTTTGGAGGACCATTATAATTGGGAGGGAAAGCATCAAAGGTAACATCACGAGTCAATAAATTAGGACCGTCGTTAAATACAATCGTGTTGGTACCAGCATGAAATTTACTAGCACAGGTAGTATCAGTGGAAAGTCCACCAAAACCTGGGTTAAAAGTAAATGGGAATGTGATTAACCCAGTAGCATCTGTAGTTGGGGTAACTAAGCTGGAGGCCACACAGTTTAACTGTGAATATGGAACAATAATGTCACCTGGATTAAACGTACAGGTTGCAAAGCTATAAGATGCTACCTTAAGATCTATAGTAGGCGAAGTAGTTGTGAACTTGAAAACACATGGAAGATTCAAGGTGAAGGTATCACCAGGAGCTAAAACATTATTTCTGATAGCCCAAGTTACAGAAGCCACCCAATTTGGGTTCTGAGGCATAGCTGCTGGATAATTAGCTCCATTTTCCCATACAAGGTTGGAGATTCCATTGAAGATACCTGTAACTTGTTTCGCAACCACAAGTTGACAAAACAAGAGTATAATCGCAACACACTGAGAAATCATATTCATGATGTACTCTTAAAGTAGAGTGCCGTGATTGTAGTTGAGGGTATAAACATGGAAGACTAACCATAGTTTATATATATTCGCCTGAAAGAGGTAAAGTGAAAAAGTGATGAAAAAAAAATGAAAAAATTACTTGAAACTAAAAAATAACTAAACGAAATAGTCGGGCAAACGCAGTGTACAATAAGTGTTGCATGCATTAGAAGCCACCGTAAATGCAATCAAAAAAAAGCCATGTCACAGTTATTTTCTGAGACTAGCTCCAGCCTTGGAAAATTTCAGTTACTTTTTAAGGCGAATTGCACAACCCTAAATAATTTTTAATTTGTTTCTAATGTTTACATGCAGGCTTTAAAGTTGTATGAAAGTTTAAAGTCCAGGCGTTTCAAACAAGAGAGTTATCTACGGAGCAAGATGTGGACTTACAGGTTTATCATGAAATGTTAGCTAACAAGTATTATTTTCTTGCAAGTGGGCATTGGCGGAGATAATGTAAGCTGTTTTTGTTTGTTTTCCTGTCACAGCTGTGATAGCTTTGGAATCTTTAGTTCACAAATTGCATCTAATGATCCAATTCCTTGTAATTCAAGAAAAATTGTGTGGATGAGAGGTGGGTATAATTGAGACTGAAAACGATAATCACATTCAAGTTCAAGACTATGCATTTATTCGAGAAATATTATTTAGAACCCATATTAGATAAGCAGAGTGGTGAAGTGACGAGAATCTCGAACAGTGACTCGTCAATGTGCTAAAATCATTTCAGGTTTGAAGTCCTCTATTTCTTCTAGTACTCCTAATAATATCGCTACCTGGAGCTATTCCACATCGCATAAACCTTATTTCCTGTTGATTCTACATTGAGGTATAATCCAGAATGTGACTTCTGTAAAATTATTGCCTTGCAAGTAAATTATTGCCCTCTAATTACGAAGAATAGTTGAACCAAGCGCAAATTCAATTAAAACGTCTACTTCTTAACCCCGTACGAATATCCCCAGAATCGTTAACTCTATAATAATATTTTATTGAGGAAACAAAGATTTAGTCATGATAATTATTTTGTGGTGAGCAGGTGCATTAAAAATAAAAGAATTTCGAAAAATAAGTTCTGCCATATTTCATCTTGTAGAAAATATTTGCCTTGTGAAACCCTCACAACAGTGAAGCCTAGAATTACAGTGCACAACTACAATACAGGGTGACTTAAGGAACCTCCTCAAATTAAACATGGAACATATCACTACTTCCTGGTTTTCAATTGAAGTGTTTTCACTTTAACTTAATTCATGAAGCTAATAGAACGAGTATAAAAAATTGCTCGTAGTAAACGAAGAGCATGTGTTATTCTTTAACGAAATTATGCAATCAAATTTGGAACCTTATCTTAATTCTGTCCCTATACCTGTCTGAAGACTACTGTGCAACGAGCTTTGAGTTCTAGAACTCAGTGTTAGTTACACAGCAAAACTGGAGAAAAGTTTAGCACTTTTACTGTTTTCAAACCTCCCCATACATAGTATCTCAATTTGCAATACAACTCTACTCTAAGAAAACAGATGACCAAGAAGCTCTTGAAAGATTCGGACTGTGAGAAGAGTTAAGAATACTAGTAGTTGTGATAACTTATATTAAATGACTACACAACAACACCATACGAAATAGGACCAGTAGGTTTTACTGGTTCAGCTCTCTTAAAGAAATTACCAAGTGGACTAGCGGTGGCAACAGACAACAAAGAAACAATAATAACAGCTACCTTCATTTCAAAAGTTTTTAGTTGCCTTCAGATAGTGAAAATTGCAGTAGATATATATTCCTCATCAAACTGATCCTTGCATTATTTTCTTTTTTTTGTGTGGTAAATTTATTTTTAACTTTCTGCAACATTGTGAGCACATAACCGCCCCGTCTTAAAGGGTTACGCTGCTCTCGAATTCTGATATGTATGCATTCTAGAAAATACTTTCATGGTCTTCCAAAAATCGCCTAAGACTCGTAAGTGCCGCTTGGAAAGTTTTAGCCTAAGCTACAAAAACCTCTGTGAACAATACGGAAATTTGTTATCCTTTGAACCATTAAGACAAATGTTTCCAGAAGTAGTAGAAGAGTTAGCCTTGTGCTTTCAGTAAAATTCAGTGCTTTCAGCATTCTATATTTCTAGAACCTTGATCCTGGGCAAAGATTTACATGTTTATTTACTAAAAGTTGCGGATACGAACTACTTCTAAAACCAACCTAAATAGGTCAAAACCGAAACCATCGGGGTAAAGGATTGACTGTAGTCGTTCCATAAGAATTTGTTGAAGCAGATGGGGTATGCGTATGCCTAGCCGTAGGAAAGTGTTCTGGTATCAATAAGGCGTTAGCTGCACATATTCTTACAAAAGCACACCATTGCATTATGGTAGATCTGCCAATTAGATTTGATGCGCGATTGTATCATTCGACTATTAATCTGCTCTATAGATCTACATCCTGAAACATCTTCTCATAGATTACATACACTCTATTAAATCAAAGAGCGAACACATTCCACATCAAGTTCTGGCCTGAAACTACTCGTATTTGTTAAATGCGCTGCTTTCACAACCCAATACTATTGTGATATATAAAGTTCGTTATTTGATTACATGCTTATTCCAAAGGAATTTGAAGTATTTCAAGTCCATAGCCACTCAAGTAAACATAGGTCAGCTGAATGTAATCAATATTATTTAGACAGAGAAAGGAGAATACATCTGAAACTATCCTCAATTTCAATAACGCCGATCTCCGCTTGCGATGTTCTTGTAGAGATAGTAAATTCAATCCTTTCCTGTTTTTATTTACTGAAACACAATTCACAATTTACAATTCAATGAGGTGTATTGAATCATTCTTAACTCGCTAGTCTTCATGAATTGCTAGTTATTCTTGAGCAGCTGGTTCTTGGTAAGATACTTGGCCCAAGTGCTAAAAACCTGAAATATCACTTTTCAAACCAGGAATAACGCCAACAATTTCAGAAAAAATACTGTTGACCGACCGTACATGCAAGTGGTGGTTCAATAGCTATTCGAAATTATACTCTCTTCTTGTTTTTTATCGAACCACTTTGTTTCATCTTAAAATATTCTTCAATACGATAGATAATAATTGATTCTCCCCTCCCCACATTACCTAATTCGAGAAGAAAGTGTTGGTAACTCTGCTTCCTTTGATGGTTAATGCAGCCCTTGGAATGGCTCTGTTTTCAAGGCAATTCTGTTTTGACTTCAAGTTTAATAATAACGCACATTATTCTCCAATTATCAAAATCTCAAATTGCCTTACCAATCCTTTGCCGAAAATACATTTTCACGTACCTTGGGCAGGGTTGCATCCTGTAAGGTTGATCCAAGATTTTCTCGACATTTGCCGCTCAGCTCAAGTTTTTCTAATTGTTCTTCACCTTTGAGATAGTCTTTTCCATCGGAACAATATTTCCTGTTTTCATGCAGTACACAAGTTTACTAAATCCTTATTCAGAATTTGATCATCCGTCAATAATTTTATTTTTACTTGATGGCGTGAAAATTATTCTCTTCAACAGTTTTATCGTTTTGTAATTGGTTATGAAACCTCTGCTGAAAAAAGTGTGCTTTTTCGTAATCCATACGAATATGCATAATTGCACAGATTCGGAGAGGATTGTCGATTTTGTGTGAACTCATAGACTCTAATTGGATCCTCCTAAAAATCACTTCACGGACATTACTTCAACAATAGTGACACTGAAAAACTCGGTTATTTGCAATTTCGTAACCGCAATACTGTGATGACATAGTATGAATTGTTTATGCAGCAGTAGTTAGACGGTCTGCACTTGGTGATATAATACTTACGTCATGGTCAACAGTTGCCTCCCTCCAACTCTTACTTCATTTCAAACTATATTTTTACTCGTGGTGCTATTTTTCGGAAGTTCTGGGACACTTGAACCCAAGGTTTTGAAAAGTGTAAGGGCATACTTTGGTTAAGTCAATTCTATTGATGTCTGAATATTCTGGGAAGTATGTACTGTTTTCATAAGTTTCATTCAAAGAAGCCTCACTTGGTATCAATTTGCACCATAAGAAAGATGAGGTAGCAACAAATCAAGCTACGGTGATAATAGCTGAATATATGTGATAGGCGGTCACTAATACTATAACTCCTATTACTAAACTGGTCCTGAATTCACTTGATGCCTGAAAACTTCAAACTCGTGTTCATTCCAAATCATTTTAAAGCATGAGACATTTGTTTGTCAGATTAGAGTAATTAGGAACTGATTAATTATAACTACTTTAATTTTAGCAGATAGTAACGTATTAGACACATCAGTTGCAATAGCTCCCTGGAATCAAAGGTCTACTGAAAACAATGCATATTTATAGCAAGATAGCAATATCCACGCTGTAGCTTAAGAAAGGAATTCGTAAACCCTAATCCTGATTCTAGTATGACACAACTCTTCTTACAAAACAAATACGCTAACAAATACCCTAATAAATACCCTCACAAATAACTATTTCAGATACTAAACCAAAATACACCACCGAAAACTGATCATAATTGAAATAATGAACACATACATACTCCCTCAGATGTAAATCTTCCACTTATGATAAGTATTTCCAGTAGACTTGACAGTAATCAAGCCTTGTGATGGAGCTTGAACTATTTGGCCGTCAATACAGAACCTGCTGTATTGCGAATCTACATTCAGGAACTCTAGTTGAACGCCCTCTTCTCTGGTGATTTGTCTATACGTCACCTCAGGGTTGTCAATATGACTTCCTTGGTTGTACACTTGTTGCATCACTGGAAGGATTTCCGTTCCGGTATTGAAAGATACCAAATACAAGCCATCATTGAAAATAGATCCGTTTGGAGATATTTCAAAGGTTGGTTCAAATCTTTGAGATGGTGTTAATAACCAGTAACTGTAAGGACCATTTATTTCTTCTTCTTCATTTTCGCTGTTTGCAACTACAGTGTTTCCTTTGTATTCCTGTTTGGACTCCAAGTTCTTCATAGCAG
Source organism: Yamadazyma tallmaniae (assembly GCA_030569655.1). Lineage (NCBI taxonomy): Eukaryota > Fungi > Ascomycota > Pichiomycetes > Serinales > Debaryomycetaceae > Yamadazyma > Yamadazyma tallmaniae. The sequence continues at coordinate 7,417 of JAJMLL010000042.1, forward strand.
CCATCTTGAAACGGTCCAATCCAAACTTTCTGAGTTCTGGGGTGTCAGAGTCAGCAACTAAAGAAGCATGGAATCCCCAAGAAAACACCACCAAAAACTTTGCATGAGTTACCTCTCTCTTCTTGACACCCTGATGTAGTAAATAGGTTCCTTTGGGGAGAACAATGTCATATAAATTTAGTGGTCTGGTTTCATGTCTTGTGAAGAGCTTAGAAATGGAGTCTAATTCGTTCTCGTAGCCTAAGGAAAGGGCCAAACCGTTTCCAGTACCAAATGGGATACTGAAAATAATAATTTCGCCTTCATTGTCCAGAATTGCATTAATGAATTCGTTTATAGAGGTATCTCCACTAATAAATATCACTAGGTATTTGCCTTTTGCCATACCAGCAGCATACTGTGCAATACTGTCAGTAGATTCTGTAAGAAGATATTTATGGTTGATGCTGTACTTATCCAATATAATCTTGAGAATTGGATTATATATATCTCTTTTGGATCTTCCGGTACCTGAATAGCTTGAATCGATTACCACAACTTGATGTCTAAATAAATCAAGATTGAGTGTTGTTGTTTCTGGGTTTGATTGGGTATCCTTGGTTGTAAGGGACGGGTCTTGATCCTCGAATCTAATTGAGTATCCATCATCGTTCTTGATGGCAACTGCTCTTTGATTGTTATCTGTGAAGATTACCAGCTGCATTGATGCAAATTCGATCCTCAACTGTGTGCGTGGATTTACATTGACAGAAAATCATGTGACTACTGTTGAATTTGTTGTGTGTTTGGATCACAACACCCGAATCGTAAGACGTTAACAGCTGCCCCTGAAAAGCTCCGAAGGGAAAATTCGTAACTGATATGGTACTATGTCCGGAAATAAATGTGGCACAATATAATGAAAGTGAAACATGGTGAGAGGATATTTTTTATTGTATCATTATATTCATTATCTATTAACCCATATTCCGTTCCTTTAATGTCATTTCTTCGTTATCTTATTATTAATTCATATTTCTTGGTGATTCTGGTGGAGTCATCAATTTGTCGTGAAAAAAGTCCACTCTTAAAACCTCACCATATAATTCCCATAAATCAACTCTTTCGGATGGATTCAACTTGAATACCTTGTTCAACAACCCATTAAATTCGTTGGAGATCGGTAAGATCTTTTTCAAGATTGAGGTATTGTTGTAGATATAAGTTTGAAACACATCATTGTTGTTTGGTACTATTGAGCTGTTTGGCCATGGATTTCTGCCACATGTAATGTTAATTATCAAAATTCCTATTGACCAAATATCTCCTTTGATAGTAGGGAAATATACCATGTTATCGTCTCTAGTTTCGAATACAGAAATGTCCATAATGCTGTTGATGAAATCGTTTTTTGTGTAGTTAACTATTCTTTCAGGTGCCATGTAGAAACTAGATCCTCTGCAGCTATTGCAGCAAATCAACTCGTCCTCGATTGACAATCCAAAGTCGATCAAGCCAACTTGCAATTCGTTGTAGTCAATGATTTCGTCTTCACTATTATTGTAATCAATAGTACCAGAATTCTTTCTGATGTACTCAAGATCATACTTAACCATTATATTTTCTGGTTTCAAGTCACAGTGGTAAATATTCTTCAGTTGTAAGTAATTAATGACGTTTATGATTTGAAGAATGCAATTTTTCATCATCAATGGGTTCTTGTCGAAGATTTGATTATCCACAATATTCTTGAACAAGTCACCTTGCTCAAAATAATCCATTAATGTAATAATTCCTGCGTCGAAGTTCAAGACCTTATGGATCGATACCACGTTAGGGTGATTGTGCACTTGCAAGTGAATTGCAATTTCTTTCAAATATGAAATATGTTTACCATTCTCCGCTACAAGGTTCAAATTCAACTCCTCCATCACTACTTTCTTATTGACAAACTCGTAGTATACCCTTTCCTGTACATATTTCTTGTAGGCATTGATATCCTTCTGGTGCAAGGTTCCCACTTGCTCTTTCAAAATGATTTTGGCAGCAAACTTTTGTCCAGTCTTGACGTCTCTGACCAAATATATTAAGCCATAGGTACCAGCCCCAATTTTCTGGACAAACTGGAGATTTTCATTCAAATACAAGCCGTTCAAGTATTTGTGAGGGTTGAATCTCAACTTTGGTACGTAGGGTGTTTTGTTAAAGTCGTTCTCCAATATAGGCAAAACGTGTAAAGCCATTTTTAATGTTTCTGTTATTATCTCTAAGATCTATTTATCAGTGGCATGTCTACAGCGAACCATTTACTTTATATAACAAGTCAAGAATCGAATGATTTAAAATCTGATGGTTTTATTCTCATCACCATATTTGGAACTCATAACCAGAATCGAGTTATTCCGAACGTTATGATGCAACTGAGTGAACCATTTCCGCACCGCACTCCCTAACTCAGGTCGGGGCCTTGCACCACTATTTCGTGGCAGCCAAGGAATAAAGTGTTGGACAATTACAATCCGGGATCTTGCGAAGTCGAATGATTTTTTTTCCAATTAGGAAATTCGTTTTGGTTCAAGCACTCTTTTTCAATGAACCCACTTTTTTTGCACTCGATTCTTTTCTTTTCCTGTACAATATTTAGTATTTGGGTAATGCACTATGCCAGTTTGCTGTTCCTTGGTTGTTGTAATGGAATAAAAGTCACGCCCGAGTAGGACGCCGGATTTCAATTGCCGTGAGTTTGGGGTCCAAAAATAGGAGATGATGTAATAGTTTATCTATGTATAGAGGAAACAAGACTGAATTGTAGTTTCATTTCAGGCTATATCAGAGATGAAGGTTACAGATTATCGTGAGTGCTAATAACCTTCTTTCAACCTATGACTTGTTTGATCCACTTGTATATTTTATGTGCGTTTCATGATAACTACTTGATTATGCCTCTGGCACCGGGGTACAATTTATCTGTATCCGTTACGATTATTTCTACTGTAACCATTCTGGTTATTATCATTACCTTGATTCTCTTGGTTGTATCCTTCGTGATTATTCTGATAACCATTCTGTTCTTGATTATGGTTTTGTCTGTAACCTTGATTTTGATTATATCTTTGATTCTGATTATATCCATGGTTCTGATTATATCCTTGGTTCTGATTATATCCATGATTCTGATTATATCCTTGGTTCTGATTATATCCATGATTCTGATTGTATCCATGATTCTGATTATATCCTTGGTTCTGATTATATCCATGATTCTGATTATATCCATGATTCTGATTGTATCCATGATTCTGATTGTATCCATGATTCTGATTGTAACCCAGATTCTGATGATAAGGCTGATTCTGAGTATGTTCTTGATTTTGTCCTCTGTAGTAGTTTTTGTTATAATTCTGGTTCTGGTTATAGTTGTGACCATTTTGGTTCATACTACCTGGGTTGTAGTTGCTTTGACCATTGTATCCTCCTTGGCTATAACTCTGATTATTGTAATGGTTATTGAATCCTCTATTGTTCTGATTTCCAAATTTTTGTCTACTTTGGTAAACTCCTTGGCCATGATCTTTCTTCATACCTTCCATCGTAGACCTGAATCCTCCATCTCTAGCTCTATACATCATAAAGACCTTATTACTTTGAGGACCCTTGTTAACATAATCCCTATTATCGTTGGGACTTCTAAACCTGTTTCCTCTGTGATTGCCATACATTATGGAATCGATATCACTTTGTAACAAAGCAGGGTAATGTGGAATATATCCATTAAGTAACATGGACTTTCCTCCCCTTGTGCTCTTTGGCATGAAGTATTGAACTTGGAGGTACTCATTAGTGTCAATACTTGGTAAATCACCCTCCTTAATTGGACATTTGAGTATTGAGTTAAGTTCGAATCCCTGATATTTTTTGGCTCGACCAGAAACCCCTGTCTTATTGTTCTTGAATTCAATGGCTTCTCCCTCTATCTCGTCAACATTGACCTCGTACAACTTGGCAAATTCTTTGTAATGCTTATTTTCTCTTGAAACAAGCAAGACATCATCTTTCAAAGTGTTTCTGTACTCCTCGTCATCTGTCAATGTAGTATAAACCTTCTCCACAGCCTTCAATAATCTCACTTCATCGATAAATGGCAACAAAGGTATACCTTGCCAAGCCATCTTGGCCCCATTCATGTCGATTTCGAAATCCACTGGGTAGAAATCAATGATAGGACTGTCAGAATCCTTCATAAGCGGTTCAAACCCATCTGGTAATGTATGACTTGAGGCAGCCGGCATTACGGACATTAACTGTTCAAATGGTCTAAAGGGCTTGTCTTTTGTAAATGTAATTCCTTTCTCCAATAAAGATTCGTCTATTTTCAGGAAATCCTGAGCAAATGGTGCATAATGATAAGGGTAGTACCACTTCCAAGAAGGGCATCCTTGGTAATAATACAAAAGCACCCATGAAATTCCTTCAAGGTAATCGAAAGCAACTTGTGTACATTTTTGTGTGACTTCCTCTTCTGATGATAAATGAAATTTAGTCTGGTAATATCTTTTGTGGTAACCATATTCCCACATTCTAACTTCGTCTGCGATGTCGACATCTTCTTTACTTGAGTCCTTATCTGTTTCAGATTCTTCTGGTTTGTTGATAATAACAGGTTCATTTACTTCACCATCATCGGTTTTTGCCGTACTATGGGTTTCTCCCCCTTCCATTGCTTTAACTGCTTCCACAGCACTTGGGTTGCTCTTGCTAGCAATCAACTTCTTTAATTTCTCTGCTGCAGAGGCATTAGCCAAGTTTGCTTGATTAATAGTGGACAAATTATTAACAATATCACTATTGGAGAATTTGGCGTAACCATCTACTATCTCACCCAGTGTAGACATTAAGGGCATATTGGTGTCTGCTACTATTGGTGCTTTGTCCTTTCCTTTTGTCAAAGTAGGTAAAAACTGTTTTTTGAGTGCTTTTTCTTCTTCGTCCCATACTTTTCTACGTTTTTGATTCTCCTCTCTTCTCTTTTCATTCTCGTATCTTTTCCTAAAAATGTCATCCTCTTTGGTACCTAACTCAGTCATCAATCTTATAACCAGCTTTAAGTTCAAATTTCCATCACAGGTAAGGTAATCAGATAATCTTGGTAGAATTTTCTTCCAGCAGCCCACTAACAAATCAATACCATTGTCTCGTATATCCAAACTTGCAATGTGAGGTAAGAAATCATTACCCACAAAGAAACACATGAAAATCCAATCATCAATGGCTCTTTCCAAATCAAACGCAAATTGTAATTTTGGATTGTGTAGTTCTACTTCTAAGTATTCTCTCAAAACATTCACGTGAAGCCACAAAAATGGTTTTTGTGCATCGCCTTCTTTTAATTTCTGTCTTTCCTCCTCTGACATATTGAACTTTTCGACATCATTCAATCTTCTAGATTGATTGGCAAATACATCTTCTCTCAACACTCTAAAGTGTGGCTCGTGCGTAGCTAAACCCAAGAAAATCAAATCTGCGTCTAAACCATAGATACAATGTTTGGTGTTAGGATCATACTCGGGGTCCAATCTCTGCAGTCTGATGAAGTTCATCAACTTATGCTCACCTTCTCCTGGAACCGAGGAGTCACTAATTATGACCTGAAGGTCTTTCCAGCCAGGATCAGAACTTAACTTGTAGGCTACCCAATACTTCAAAGCTTCGGCTAACTTGTCCATAAATGGCGTACCTGGTGTGATCGCATTAGTATCCCAACCTTTCTTGCCTTTTATGGCTTGGTCAATGATTTCACCTCTGGCCTCTCTTTCTCTCATATCCTTTTCACGATTCTCAGCTGCAAGTTTAGCATCTTGGGCAGCTCTAAATCTTCTAGCACGCTGCTGATTCATTTTGGCTCTTGGAGCAACACCATCCACCGCCATCATCAAAACCTTTCTAGGTCTTGCCATCATTAACACTCTTTCAGTGTACTGAAAAACATCTAGAAGCATTTCATCTTCGGTTTCTGGAGGTGGTTTATGTTCTGGATGTGTACAAGGATGTACTATACCATTCATATCAAGATACAAGTTATCTAATTCACCATTAGGGTTGGGATCACTGAAACAAGTTCCAGGACCAAAATCATCAGGGATAGATGATTCTTCTACTACCGGAGTGATAATTTTCGGATATTTCCTAGATAACCATCTGAAGAAAGCGGGAACACCCATTATAAGTTGTAGTGCAAATTTTCGATGAGGTGCGAAGTTAGTATGGAGAATACATGAGAGCGTCAAATAAATCAGCAGGAGTTGCCAGAACTGTACAAGCGAGTTGAAGTTTTAGAAGAATTGAAAGCTTTGGTTACTGATTTCTGAAGTATTTTCAAATTATTTTTCAAGTGAATATGAATTTTTTTTTGTATTTTATCTCGAAACTGTGACTTTCATCATTTTCAAATGTACCACAAGATGAAATAGTCAGATGAAAAATAACAAAAATAACATCAAAAAAAAATTTTAAATGGAGGAGTCGTCTATTTAGAACTATTTTGTCTTCCTAATTCTCTTCCAGCATTTGTTGATTATTCGAGATTAATAAGCTGAGTAAACTTAACATGTTAAAGATCATCCGCACATGCTAAGTCTTTCTTAGGTAAGCTATTTGACGTAGATTGCTATCCACAAAGCAATAGAAGACTATAATGCTTTAAATCGATGCACTACTTCATTGTTATTAATGATATGTTTGTTACGAGGTTAAAAGACACCAAGCGCAATTTCATACCCCTATAGTTGCTGAAACCTGGACAAACGTCATGATTACCTAATCAAAATGCATCTATGACTTGGTCTTGCAGTCGCTAAGAACAATAGGGTATGATTTCATAGGATATCATTGTGGATTTTAAAATAGAATCTATACAGTCAGATCACTTTCACAACTGACATAAGTATGGACCGCTAACAACTGCAACTGCTTCTCTCTCAGTTATTTTGCTCCACAGTTTGTACACTTCAGATATATGCACATCATGCATACAATCGAAGCACCAGATCCAATAGATTCCATGTTTTCAGAATTCTACCGTAGCTTCTACATATTCAACCAGCACTCTTTTAGGAAATGGAGCTGTAGTCACAGTTCCACACCTGACTTCTTTATTTATCTGGTTTGAAAAACCACCACATTACAATATTTTATACGGTTACGAACACTTTTTCGTCTATTTCATTGTAACTTCAATGTTTACTCCTATGACTACATATATTTGCTGTTTTAGTTGATTCAAATACTTCCTATAAATTGCATCCATTTCTTAATTCGCTTGAATTCTTGATAGAATTAATTACTAATGGACATATTGAATAGGTTCTTTACCCAGACTGAATCACGAAAGATATCTGGTTCTCCTGCCTCCATTTCAGCATACGTAAACAGCGACATTCAGTTGGTGAAGCTGGAAATAAAGTTATTTAACGAGAAAACAAGAGTGTTCCTGCTTAATCCATTCTACTATAAGATGTTTAAATTGATTGAAAAAAACCATACCGCTGAACTTGCTAATTTGAAATCTAAATACCAATTCAACTACACATTGGAATATTACAAGAGTTTGGTAATACTATACAAGTCATGTTTGCTGGAACTTGAGATGTTTCTTAGTATCTTGCTGAATAACTATCATAATGATCTCTTGAAAAATAACTCCCACAAGAGAAATACTGGCGAGGTCAAAAGCATTCATGACAGCAACGAAAAACACTCCAGCCTTAGAAATGGAAATAGAAATAGCGATGTTGACGATGAAATTGTTAGTAATAGCAATGTCAGCTATAGTCTTCAAGACTACCCTGAAAGCCTAGTCGATCCTTTGTCTTTTGAGCCTTTTATGGATCCAGTAGTCACACCAAGTGGAATCACTTACGAGAAAGCCACTCTAATGGAGCATTTGACGAAGAATGGTCAGTTTGACCCCTTAACAAGACAGGCATTACACCCGAAGCAACTATATCCAAATTTGGCTATAAAGAATTCGGTATGTGAATTTATGAATAAATGTGCCTAAAAATTAGGCTTTAAGTTTATAAAACGATATGCATGACTCTTTATTTCTGAACTTGTCTTCTTTGTAAATTGAAGTGAATCGAGAGGAGTCTCTGTGAAATCAATCTGCGCACTTTTTTGCGATGAGATAATTCTCTAGCAAAATATCTAACAATGAGGAACTTGGTGGTACTAAATAAAGGAAATATTGTTCCTGAACCAGTCTATAACTCAGAAGCTGAAGTTGATTTTTCATATAACACTCTTTTTGATGTGGTTTCCAATAGTTTGATCTTTGTGCTCCAATTAAACGATGGGACAGTAGAGATTCAACAGCACAAAAGAACAGGAGAAATACAGCCACTTGCCAACTTTCCAATCTCCGACCCAGGGAGTCAGCTACTTTCAGTCGTGCATTTTGTTGATATGGCACAGATAATTTTGACTTACAACTCGGGTGATATTGTGCAAGTTACATATGATTCTGTTACAGAAGACCCAGACCAAGCTATAATTGAGATTGTAGGTTCTATCGATATCGGTTTAAAGGCCGCAAGCTGGTCCCCAGATGAGGAAACATTGGTATTAATTACAAATGAAAACAAAGTGGTATTATTGTCTAGGTCTTTTGATCTTATTGGTGAAAAATTATTGAACCCTGAAGATATTAAGATTACAAGAGCCAAGCACGTCTCAGTTGGTTGGGGTAAAGCTGAAACTCAATTCAGAGGTAAGGGTGCTAGAGCCATGGAGAGAGAGAAAATTTTGCTACAGAATGCTGGGCTTGATTTAAAGGACGAGTCATCACCATTAAGGGATCCAACTGTTGTAGAACCGCAAGATGGTAAGATTTCTGCTTTTGATAATGAAAGCGTTCAAATCAGCTGGAGAGGTGATTGCGAATTTTTTGCTGTAAATACCAAAGAAGCCGTTGTAATAGAAGAGACTAGTGGTGAAAAGACCATTGAAGACTCTTTTAAACGAAGAGTGATAAGAGTATTCAACAGAGAAGGTGAATTAGAGTCTGTTTCTGAAGCTTTTGATGGTGTGGAATTTAATTTATCCTGGAAGCCTAGTGGTGCTGTATTTGCATCCACTTGGAGACATGAAAATGAAGATGGCGAGATTGCTTTGGATATGATTTTTTTCGAGAGGAACGGGTTAAAGCGTTATGATTTCAATACCAGATTAAACCCAGAAACAGATATGGTGAAGGATATTCAATGGTCATGTGATTCGGAGATTTTGGCAGTGCTGTTATTCGATAGAGTACAACTTTGGACTACCAAGAATTTTCATTGGTATTTGAAGCAAGAAATTTATATCAACAACATTGACCAGTTGAATCAGATTGAATTTGTCAAATTTCATCCCGAAAAACCAAGCCAATTTATTATTGGTACTTCAAGACAAGGTGTACAAATCATCGATTTTGCTTTCAAAACAGCCAGCGGTCCAACTCAGAGAGGTAATGATGTTGGTATGACCTTAGTTACCGATGGCAGTCAAGCAAAGATCACTCCTTTGGGAATCGCAAATGTTCCACCACCAGCGAGTTTCAGAGAGTTCGAAATCGAAGAAAATATCAACGATTTGGCGATAAGCAAGTCTAACGAAATCTATTCATTGTTGACATCAAAAAATAACATTTTTGTAGGCTATATGAAACTTAATGGAGTGAAGACTAAACAGCCAAAACTCAAATCAGTCATCAATGCAAGTGAATTTATTTTGTCAGACGAATACGTCAAACAGATTGCTTTCATTGGTGATTTATCCTTAGCAATCTTAGTTGATGGAGATGTCCATTCATCAGTCATGCTATTCAATATTTCAGATTTAAAAAATCCTGAATTTGTTAAGTCCTATGATTTTCCTGTCAAAGCAGTGTTGATGAAATCGTCTGCCAATTTCGATTTTATTGTTGTTGAAAGTATCACAGGAGAAGTTTTTCAATTTGATTCCGGATTAGAAGCAACAGAAGTTACAAAATTCCCTAAACTATGTCGTGACATTGAGATTGTATCTACAAGTGATGATGAGGAGTCTAAATTGACGGCTTTTGGTTTGACAGATACAGGTAAGTTATTTGCCAACGAAAGCCAAGTTGCAATTGGTGTCACGTCTATTAAGGTCACAGAATCACATTTACTATTCACAACTGTTCAGTCGAAGCTTTGCTTTGTTCATTTGAATTCCGCTTCTGAAAACAACAAATATGATATATTTCAAAACCTAAACGAAGGAGACAACAGCAACCAGGATTCCATAAGCAATGTTGACGAGAGAATAAGATCTATTGAAAGAGGATCAACATTGGTATCGGCTATTCCATCTACTTACCAAGTTGTATTGCAAGCTCAAAGAGGTAACTTGGAAACAATTTGTCCAAGAATCATGGTTGTTACAGGTGTGCGTCAATTTATTCAACAAAAAAAGTTCTATGAAGCATTCATTGCTTGTAGAGTACATAGAATTGACTTGGACATTTTACATGACTATGACCCCCAATTATTCTTCAATAACTTGGAAAGTTTCATAAATCAAATTGGAAGAATTGATTACTTGGATTTATTTTTGTCTGGTTTGCATGATGAAGATATTACTTTGACCAAGTACAAAGATACTTTGAAGGAAACTGAAGATGACAGCAACAGAGTTACTCAATTGACCCAGAAAGTTAAATCTTTGGAAGTAAGACCTTCGGAAATGAATGATCCTAATCAAGTCAAAAAGATAATCTATAACAAAGACAGAACTGTCTACAAGAAAGATTCAAAAGTCAATAAGGTTTGCAATGGAATTATTTCGGCTCTTGAGAAACCTGAATATATTGAAAAATATTTGCAATGTGTCCTAACTGCTTACGCTTGCCAGAAACCGCCAAACTTACTTGATGCCTTGAAATTTATTGGAAAGTTTAAAGATTCAGAGAAAACAGAACAATCTGTTGTCCACTTGTGTTTCTTGTCAGATGTTAATAAACTTTATGACGCTGCTTTAGGTCTTTATGATGTCAAGTTGACCTTGAGTATTGCCCAACAATCCCAAAAGGATCCGAAAGAGTATTTACCCTTCCTACAAAACTTGTATATTCAAAAGCCAATGAGAAAAGAATTTATGATTGATGATCATTTGAAGAACTATTCAAAATCTTTAAAGTGGTTACACGAATTAGGCGAAGAGGCACAAGATGAGTTTGACGACTACGTTATTAAGCACGGATTGTATAAAGATGCCTTGAGAATATATCAGTATGATCAGAATACTGCTAGAACCAATCAGATTCTTAATATGTTTGCTCAGTACTTGAGGAACGAAAAGGATTATTCGGAAGCAGGAAACACATTTGAATCCTTAGGTGATCTAGAGGATGCCTTAGAATGCTTCATAATGGGAAAGAACTGGAAAGAGGCCTTGTCTATCGTTTCAAAATCTGAATTCAGAGACAGTTTAAAGGAATCAGCCGAAAGATTAATAACTGCTTTAGCTGCCGACCATCTCTACGGCAATGCTGCTTTCATTGAGTACACTTTTTTGCATAATTTAGAAAACGCAATGAAGTTATACTGCAAGCAATACGACTACAACATGGCCATCCTTTTGGCCAATAAGGATGACAAAGCTGAACTAATCCAGAGTATTGTGGATGTACAATTAGGTGAGGGATTTGGTACTATAGCTGAATTATTGGCAGACTTCAAAGGGCAATTGAACTCCCAATTGAATAGACTAAGAGAGTTGAGATCCAAAAAGAAAGAAGACCCCTATGCATTTTATGGAATTCCGAACGATGATTTGGATACTCCTGATAATATTTCAGTAGCAGCTTCTGAGTATTCAGCCACCCCATCTTTTTTTACCAGGTATACAGGTAAGACTCAAGGAACTGCAAAGACTGGCGCTTCAAGAAAAACGACAAAGAACCGTAAGAGAGAAGAAAGAAAGAAAGCAAAGGGCAGAAAGGGCACAATTTACGAAGAGGAATATCTTATAAGGTCTGTTGGACGTTTGATTGAAAGAATGGACCAAACCCAAAATGATGCATTGAATCTTATTGAATGTTTGATAAAGAGGAATATGAGACCACAAGCATATCAGATTCAAATGAACTGGGTGAACTTAACCCAATTCTTGAACGAAAATATTCAAGAAATCTATAATATGGAGGAACGTGACAGAGAAAGAATTGACGATAATGGAGAGCTTTACTTGATTCCTGAAATACCAATTCCGTTAATCAAAGAGTTTCCACTCAAGCATACTTTAGACTACTAGTTAAAACTGCAGGTTATTAAATGCTAATATATACTTTAAATGACATACCCCACTCCTTATTGGTACAAATACAAGTTTATTTCTATTTCAGAAGATTCATTTTAGCAAATTTTCTATCTAAAGCGTTTGATAATCCATTTAATTCTTCGTCTGATCTACCATAAAGCTCACTCCACCACTTTACGTCACTGTAGTTGAAAAACACAACATCCTTGGTATTATTTTCATAGCTTGCATTCAAGAACTCTTGAGGTCTCGAGTTAAAATAGTCCCAAACAGAAACGCTATTCTCTGGTACTTTGAACAGCTTCAATTCTCTTTCTGAATCGCACAAAAAGGTTCCATATTGGCAAGAATAATAGTGGTAAAAGAGCCTTTTGAGGAACCTGCTATTAAATTCAAAACTTTCAGGATGTTGTCTGAGAATCTGAAACACACAGTCCAAAAATTGATGAAAAATAGGCGATTTATCACTACTTCCGTGATACTTACGAGACTGTAAAGTTTTGGGAACCTCTGTAGCCTCAGATTCAGACATACTTGGAGTTTCAGAAAAACTGGATGTTGAGGAATTCAATGAAGTAGCTCCATCAATAACAGAAATACTACTTCCATTTTGTTCTACAGCTGCATTGCTTATAGTAGGTTCGTTTGCATGAATAGGAGGCGAGCTTGCATTGGTAGCAGCAATTGCTGCAGCACTAGCCGCAGCAGTTGCAGTATTCTTTATGTGGATTGCCGCTCTGTTTGCAGCTCTTTGTAAGAAGTTAGCTACACTTCTCGCAGAAGTCCCATTACCTTCTTCAATTCCATTGTACTCACTTGAGTTTTGCAAGGGTTTAGAAATTGTAGCCCCAATGCACCCACCATGATCTGCTCGAAGATTGAACTTGAAACCAAAACTGAGCCATTCCTTCTCCACTAATACCATGAATCCTTTAAAAGTTCTGTAATAAGGATCTAGACATAGCTGCAGCAATGCTGAGACCTGAGAAGTACGATCCCAACCATCTGAACAATGAATAATGACGTTGGTATTGTTCAAGTGTATAGACTTTGAAATTCTATCTACCGATTGTAGAATTATAGATAGTCTATGAAGCCATTGAGACTTAGACAATGCTTGTTGTAGGGTAGGATATGATATTTGTGCATCGTTTGCTTGTGTTGAAACAGGAAACTCATCAAGCTCATTTAAAGCGCCAGACAACTTGTGCAAGGATTCTCTCATTACGTGAATATTGTCAATATTACAAAAAATCTTATCCACATGGCTTAGTGTTTCCCCTGGCATTCCAGATTCCAGTTCCTTGTTAGGGTTTTCTTTAGTTCCTCTGTAATTGTCAATGTTTTCAGTTCCAGCTCCAAGAGCATGCTGTGCCATTGCATTTGTAATTGGTCTCAAATCAACTATCAAGTTACGTTGGGGCTGTTTGATGAAGCCATCTTCAAGAGATTTACTAAGTCTCTCTCTTTCTTGACTTTTGAAGATTTCAGCTATAAGCTTTTCATCTTGTATAGACCTATTTTGGATATTTAAACCAACCAAAGGCTGTGCACATCTGGCTATAACATTACCATTAACATTCAAATTATGTTTATACACGATAGCTGGAATTCTTTGCTTTGAACGAAATTTGGAAGCATGCTTGATAACATTATCGGAGATGTGACCTGGTACAATTATAGTGGAGGGGTAAGAAGAACACAACTTATAATCCTCATTTAGGGATGTTGCTCTCCAGTACAGCTCATCATTATCTGATACTAACCCTAAACGTTTATATTCCTCCTTGGCATCATAGATCTCCCACCCTTGTTGAGGTAAGTTTGCCTCTAAATTATTGGACAGATAGTTGTATGCATAAAATGACTTTAAATCTGGCAGAACTTTGGGGGCAGAAATCAATATACTCATCTTCTGGAATACCTCACTGCAGATACTATCATTGACGAAGTCGAAAGAATAGAAAGTAAAGTCCTTGCATTGAACTCTAATATGGGATGATGCATAATGATCAACCTGCTTACCATCATACGCCTTGAAAAGACTGCTATCATTGGGATTAAAACTAACGGGATTAAGCAGATTGGTTCTTTGTGCTAGCAAAGACGAACCTCTTTTCTTATGTATTCTTTCTATGATCGGATAGCATATCCAAATCTCCTTAGGAGTTGATTGCTGTGAGTCTGGAAAAAAACGAAATACTAGATGAAATGTGGAAAGAATTAATGACCCTTTGATGCAATAACCTCTTCGAGCTAGTACCACGTTTTCAACTGTAGAGACTTGTAAGCTCTCCATCGTTGATATTGATGATAAGGTCTTCGCACTGATAGGAAATTATTTTGAGATATCTGAATATTACAGTGTTTTCAGGATGAATATCTCACCCTTGTCATCAGGATGTCGCATTCTTC
>JAJMLL010000043.1:0-16189 GCA_030569655.1 Yamadazyma tallmaniae
GATGACTACAAGTTCGAAGATCAAGAGGTTGACGAAGGACAAATAAAGCCAACCAGAAAAACCATGTGTGAGGCATTAATGGAGAAAGAATCCATGAGGAGAAGAATTGAGTTCTTAGAGTATACAATCTCTGTATCAAGCGTGTCACAGAATTTCAACTATTCCAAATCTGAGATAAAGGTTGTTTCTGCAGTTAATGCACAAAAAATTCAAAAAAAAATAGACCTTTTATCTAGGAGATTAAGGATTCTAGATACAAAAATTCAAGAGGCTAACTGGGAAGTTGACTTTGAGAAAACTGTGGAAAGAATAATAGGGGAACAAAGGAAAAGAGATAACGCAAAGAGGTTCTACTTCTTTTAGATTGTGGAGTTATCATTAAGGAAATAATTCAAATTTTTTAACATTAAATATTCATTAAAATGACTAAAGGTCTGGTACCCTTTTAAGTCTATTCAGCATATGTAATTGAACATTCGGGTATGTTTCTTGCAATTCGATTCGGTGGTTTGGCCCAAATCTTCTTTTATTATTTGGAGAGATTCAAAACTAATCAAATATGACTCATATCTAGTGACAACATCTTACAGACGATTAGGAACGTCGCAAACTTCTTTACTGTTTAGATTCCTAAACTTATCCATATTCCTATTACACTATGTCATATACCATTTATTACCGGGTTACCGTGCAACCAAATCATCAATCAATCGAATTGTAAGAAACAGAGGTAGGGTTTGGGGAAACAATTGCATTTTATTTTTTTCCATTTACAACTCAACTACTTATTTTATGGTTTTTAGAGCAATAAACTACAACTGAGAAGTAATAATCTTGTCTTTTCTACGTATCAATTCTTTTGTAATTGCAAACTGAGTTAGAAATCAAATTCTTTGCCATATCGTAGCCAAATTGATCCTTCAAATCTGATCGATCTATAAACAAATGCTTCAACTTGGGAAGTGAATCGGTTAGTTTTGTCCAGTCACTGGTAATTTGGTTGTCCGACAAATCAAGTTCAACTAGATTATCATGTTTTACTGGATAAACTTGTCCCAAATCTTTAAAATCTAAAGCTCTTAACTTATTTCCTGAAAGATTTATAGACCTGAGATCGGTAGAATCTAATTCATCTTTTTCAAATGTTAATCTCACCTTAATTGCCTTGTTATTTGATAAATTGAGGTATTTCACATTTTCATGCAAATCCAACGATATAAGCTTTAATTTACAACTTTGTATTGAAAGATGTTTCAAATTAATCAAATTTTTGAAAAAGGTGGACTCAAATGTTGCAAAATTGTTGAAATCGAGAATTAATTGTTCTATACTTGAAGGTAAATTGTACTTAAAGTATCTGAGCCTATTGTTTGATAAATTCAATAAGCTCAAGTTGTTTGCCAGAACTCCAAAGTTTATCAAATCACATCCAGCACAGCTCAATTCGAATAAACTCGACGGAAACTGTCCATTGATTGACTTTAGCCTGTTATCATCCACATTAATGACTTTGATTGTTTCAGGAAAAGTAAAACCATCGATACTTGATAAACAATTATGATTTAGGTAGATGGAAACAATGTGAAGAGGCTCATTTCTGCTATTTCTAGTAAAGTCAATGATTTCCGAAATACTATTCTCTGTTAAATGCAATACCAATAAGCTGGGAGGAAAGTTATGCTCTCTGATATACCGTAGCTTGTTGGAGCCTAAGCCCAAGTTAGTAAGACCATTAGGAAACTTAAAGTTCTCTATGGACTCAATCTCGTTAACTTCTAACCCTAAGATCCTTATTGAATCTGGTAAATTCAATGTATGTATGTAATCTTTCAATCCTGTATTTCTTAGTTCTAGTCTAACCAACAGCTGGGGAAAACTGATTTCCGCTACTTTCCAGTCAATTGGATTATTTGAGATGTATAATTCCTTTAGGTTTTTGTTTAAAGTAATTCCCGAGATGTCAGTTATGTTGTTGTTGGTAATATCCAATTTTGTGATCTCTCCAAATCTGAAATAGTCCAGATCTTTCGAATTAGACAATCTTAAGCTTATTAAGCTAGAATTTTCATTTAGGCGAACCTTCTCGGGTACCTCTTGGGCTACGATATCATGATACTGTTCCTCAAGCTCGAGTAGCTCTTCTTCCTCTTCAACTTGATTGAACATCAAAGAGTAGTTCTGAATTGATAATTCATTCATCTGGGGTAAATAAACTTTCACTGCTTTAGAAATTTGGTACCTGAATGATTCATGGACATTGATTAAGTCGCTGATATATAGTTTTTTTAAGGACTTGGAAATAATATTCGTTCGTACGATATTGAAAACAATCTCTCCACCTGAAAGGTCTTTGACTGATTTTAATTTAATGGTTTCTAGGCATGGTGGAAATATTGTTATATTCTTCAAAGTTATGTTACCCAAACATAAGTAGGTGAGGCTTTGTGGTAGATTCCTCATTACAGTTGATTTATTCCTGTTGTAGCCATACACATTGGGATAATTGTGAAAGCTCTCTAGATTATTGACGGTGTTCAAAGGAGTGATGAAATTAATATCTGAGTTAATTAGCCATAGCCTAGTTAGGTTTCTATACTTTTGAATATCGAAATTGAAAATACCTTGAAAATTTGTGAACTGGAGACTCGTTATTGACTTCAAAAAGTCTATGTTACCTAACAATTGAAAGCATTTATCCAAATCAATTGAGTTTGTGATTGAAGGACTAAGTTCCAATTCGAGATTGAAAGTTATCTTTCCAATACCAGTCATCTGTTCGATGACAGATAAATAATCGTAAAGATCTACAAGGTCCCAACAATAATAACTAATGGTGATCTCGTTGGTCAAGGGAAACCCCATTTCTTGATTGAACCTTACTAGTTGTAGAAGTGTATTGAGGTTGACTAGATTCATCTGTGATTTTTTCAAATATGACTTGGTTAAGACGTACATCACAAGATGAGTTAAGTTTCTTGTTCTGTTTGTAAGACATATCAAACTGCATGAAATCTTTCTTATTATTAGAGCTTTGACTTTCGAGTTAATATCCGAGGTTGTTAGATTAATTAATTCTGTCAATGGTATGTATTCCAAAACATGTTTTATAATCTCCTCTGGTAACTTCTGAAGAACATCCATGTAGTTGAATTTTGATCGCACACTAATCCGGATTGGGTGTGTAGGATTGCTAAATTTTAAATTGCCTCATAACCAAAGCTATTTAGATGGTGGTGTTTACAGCTTATTATACTCCTAAGATGGTAGTAGATATTTGAATTTCTTGAATCTTTCAAAAAAATAAATTGTTTTTGATACAATGATTTTTGCACATTTTGCAAATTGTACAATAGAACTGCTACCTGATTACAAAATATAAAAAAATAAACAAAAAAAAAAATTTATCAAAAACTACTCAACAAGGATATAATAAAGAAGAACAATAATCAATAATAGTTTAAGCCAACATGACGGATAAATTTCAAATAGACGCTCCTATTCAGATAAGCCCCTGATAAAGACAAATGCGAAAATCTTCAAGAACGTTTATCTGCCCAAAATCGCATATCAGTCGATAAGCAAATAAACTCATGTGTAGCTAGTATTTCTCTTCTACTTCCCTTAGCCTCCCAGAAACAGTCACTGATACTCAAAATCATTGCCTAAATCGCCATTATTAACACTTTGCGCCCTGTTTAATAGAGCAAGGTTCAAAGAAATAACAACCTTGAGTTTGTTGCGGTCTTATCTAATCCCTTTCGCATTTTTAAAAGTATACAAAAACCCATAAGTCATTTAATCTCGATTGACATGACTAACCAGTACAACGACCAATTGAAGATCAATAAAGTGAACACGTCCAGCTCTAGGGGGTACGAGTTGGGTTCGACAAATGCTACCTGGAAAAAGTTGAAACAAGCTACCAATATCCCTTCAGACAGGGCAACGACTGAAGAGGAAAACATCGTGGAGCATGGGAAGATGGGAGAGTTATTTATTGTTTACCCAGTTTCAAAAATTCTCGAGGCATGGTACTGGCTACCTCCAGAAACAGATTTCCCAATATCCAAGGATTTCAGTGGTGATACATTATATCTTTATGGGCAGTATGTGATAAGCGAATTCAGTAACGAGGATGCCGATGCCGATACCGTAGATATCGAATACGATGATTTCAAAGCTGAGCTGGAAAATAGAACGATTAAATCATTCCACAGAATTCTGGGTGACATCAAAAATGGCTATACTTTTCTTATCAATTACAATTCGTTGTTGCAGATCCATACTATCAAATTGACTTTGGATCCTAGATTGAATAACTCGTTTCTATCCCAAGACTTGAAGATTCCAGGTTTCTTGAAGTACGGAGATTTAGCGGTGAAATTCAGTTCGAACTTTATTGTAGTTGGTAACGAAGTGGGCTTTCTTTATGTTTTCAAGTTTGATGAGGCCAAGTGTCAATTTGTACCTGCAAACACAAATGACTGCTTGAAGGATCTCAAGAAGAGTAGTTCACTACCTATTTTAAGGAGTTTCAACTTATTATCGAAAATTGAAGACAATGAGGTATTGTTTAAGACTAGTTGCGTGAAGGATAAACCAATATTCGATTTAAGCAACAACTGGCTAGTTTATTCTCCAACAAAGATTGAGTATAACCAGATCAAGATAGAGAATGAAAACAAAGTTGGAAATTTCCTTACCTCCGTTAAACTACCTACCAACTCGAAAACGTTGTTAAACACAGTGTTGGAAAGTATTTCTAATACTGCCTTGGAGCAATTATTCAATTTTTCCAAATATTCTACTGTCAAGTTGAATGATTTTTTCAATAAAGAAAAAGAAAGAAAGGAGGATGGAGAAATGGAATCCAACGACAATGATGATATGAATTTGAATTCCTTGAAAAAATCATTGAATAAGATTTTGAACTCAACTATTAACTCATTCAACCAATCTACAAAATTATTTGCTACAAATGACAACCAATTGATCAAGATTGTAGATTTGTCAAATGATAAGATTTTGACAATTTTCAAGTCTCCAGATGGAATTTCAAATTTATCATTGTCTCCTTATGACTTACAATTAATAAATTGCAATTTGAGAGGAGACAGCTTTTTTATTTGGGATTTAATCAAATTGCCAAGTCTGGTGTCATTGTTAGGTAAGTTTTCTAGAGGTAAAACTTCTGGAGTTGTCGATGATATCTTTTGGTTCATTAATAACAACGATATTGAGTATGAGACGGGGACACTCAAAGATAGGGACTTAATAAAGGGGATTAACTCAGGATTTGGTACAATTAACACCAAGACAGGATCAATTCATTGGTATAATATAAATTATCTTCTAGGAAACTTGAATAATAATCTTCCCAACTACTTGGGAAAGCAATTTCCTATTACTGCAGACACAAACAAGCCAGGAATATCATCAACTAGTTCCGCCATGTCCTCAGTTTCGTCTAAGGAATTTAGCAAGGAATTTATGAGCTCTTGGATTTTGTCTAGTTCAGTTAAGTACAAGAAATTTTTGAAGTTGCCAACTTTGTCAAATTTGAATGAAAAGCACTGCAAAAATTTGAACCAACTAGCAGTTCTAGACGAAAATAATAACCTTAAGCTATTGTCCCCTTTGAATGGTAGAAACTGTTTCAAGTTTGAATTGCCTGTGAACAAAACAGATCCTTCTATAGTAAAGGGAATTACCAAGCACAGCTTAGTAAATCACAAGAGTGATAAAGCCATCTTGAAGCAATCTGTGGAAAATAATGTAAAAACTAATGCAATATCCCAAATTGAAATTGAGACGTGTAAACCATTCAAACACTTAATCAACTTTAAAAATATACTGTTTTCAGTATATGATTTTGACAACCAAAAGAAAGACACTGAAAACATAGTGGAATATTTTGAAAACTTTAACAGCAAGTTACCAACTAAAAGTGTTCGTATTGAAAACAGCGAATTGAATGTTAATGAATGCAGCGATATAAGCAACAAGATACAAGAAGAAGCACAAAGTAATGAGTTTCTTGAACTGCTAGTTGATGACTTAACACTTGATACCAATTTATCATGAATTAACATGATGCATACAACCAAGTACATCCATTACATATGGTAAACCAGATATACGGAAGATATTCATAAAAAAAATGCTTAAAAACTATATTGTTGTTAGGTTTTAATAAATATAGAGTATAAACATGCAAAAAAAGAATAAACTAGCGCCGCCCGGTTTCGATCCGGGGACATCAGGGTTATGAGCCCTGCGCGCTTCCACTGCGCCACGGCGCTTATTCTTGTACAGAAAACAATGCTACAGAGACAAGAGGTGAAAATAATGGTGTATTAGACTAGCTTAATTCCTCAGGATGACTTTTGCTTGTTTGAATAATTTCAGAATCGCAACTATTTTACACCGTAGAATTAACATATAGCGTCAAATGTTATTATTATTTAGAAGTTACCCACCAGTTATCCAATTTTAGTTTTATTTACCTTTTGGGACTTCAATTTCAAAATCTCTTTAACTGGCTTCTTTTCAACTCTGGCATTACGGGTTTGTTAGAATTGAAACTCTTGACCAAGTCTAAAAAAGTGTTTTAATCAATAGTGATCCCAGACGAAAAAGAACGCATCTAATTCACTGATTAACAGTTTGGAAGATCAGCATATACTATACTTACATTCATATTAGGTTTGAATCATTTCACCTTGCTGAAAAGTATTCAATGTCAAAAATATCTTTATCTCCTGGGCCATTCCATGTTAGAATCAGAGATATATAATTTAATTAGTTATGTATTATCGTCACTAAATAAGAGCAATTATTTGCTGTACACTTTTGCTGTTTATAACAACAATAATGTTGCCAAACTTAAATAACTGCAAAATAATATAGACAAACAAGAGAACAAAAAATGATTAACTTACATCAAAGTCCGATATAGTGTAACGGCTAGCACGGTTGCCTTTCACGCAGCAAACCCGGGTTCGACTCCCGGTATCGGAGTTTTCTTTTTTGCAAGTTTTATTCTTGGTATATCTCTATTTTTTTGTTATTCTATTTATTTGAGGTTGAAGTGTATACTCTTCAAACTAACGAACACTGAAACTATAACCAGCCAAATCAAACATTTCATAATTAAATCAGGTTTTTGTTGATAGTCTCGATTTCTCATTGTGAAAAATTGGTTTTGAAATAAAGTGAACTTTGACATGGCTGATTTTTCAACCTTTGAAGGTAGAGAAGATATTGATGGAGTAAGGGCTACATGGAACACTTTACCTCGATCTAAACTACAACATGATCGTAACATTGTACCAATGGCCACCATGTATACACCTTTAAACAACAAATCAGAGACTGAGATTCCGATATCAAACCAAATTGTGAACTGTAGACAGTGTCAGTCATTTATTAACCCTTTTGTTGAAAGAACCAATGAGGTTTGGGTATGCAAATATTGTGGGTTTTCCAATCGTTTGACCTTGGATGAAAACGGAGCTCTCCCAATCGGATTGGAGCGCAGTACTGTTGAGTATTCGACAAACAAGTTCAATAACTTACCACCTATTTTCATTTATGTCGTTGACACTTGCTTTGAGGTTGAGGATATAGAGGACGCATACAATGCTTTGAAGGAATCGTTGGTGGTCTCCTTGAGTTTATTACCTGAAAATGCGTTGGTTGGTATTATCTCTTTCGGGAAGAATGTGCAACTTCATAGTTTGACGTCTCAAACAGCAACAATACACAGCTTTAATGGTGCAAAGGAGTATAATTTAGAACAGTTCAGAAAGAGTTTAGGTTTAATGGACAATAGTTTAAAAGGGGCGTCAAACAATACAGGAAACATTGCTGACATGTTAGGAAATATCGGTAAAAACTTCTTGCAGCCTGTCAATATTGTTGAGTATGAAATTACCAATATTTTCGAAAATCTAGTTACAAACACTTTCCCTAGAATTACTAGAAAAGAAAGACCATTGAGAGCTACTGGATGTGCTATTAATATCGCTTCCTTGTTTTTGACTTCCTTATTAGGTAAATACGGTTCGACTGGTGGTCATATTATGGCTTTTGTTGGCGGAGCCTGCACTTATGGTCCTGGTCAGATTGTTGGAAACCAATTAAGGGAACCATTGAGATCGCACCATGATATTCAAACATCTAAGCAATCTGCTTTTGCCAAAAATATAAAGTTGCCCCAAAGTACCAACTTCACTGTTGATTATTCATTAGTTTTAAAAGCTAAAACTTTCTACAAGACAATAACTCAACATTTGTTGAAGCTCGGAATAAGTTGTAGTTACTTTGTAGGAAGTTATGACCAAGTTGGATTATATGAAATGGATGAAGTTTGCAGGAAGACCGGTGGTTTGGTAATAATGAGCGATTCATTCAATACGTCTGTTTTCAAGCAAAGCTTCCTCAAATTTTTCAAAAAAAATTCTTACACCGACTACTTGGACTTTGCATTAAACGGAACCCTTGAAATCAAGGTCGAAAATGACTTGAAAATCGAAGGATTAATTGGAAATGCTATAGGGCTACCAGCCAAACAACAAAATAACCACATGATATCTCAAAAGACATCTAAGGGTGAAGGAAAGACTAATTGCTGGAAACTTTGTCATATAAACCCCCAATCTACATTTGCAATTTATTTTGAAAAGTTGGATACCTCAATAACTGCAACAAATACATTAATCCAGTATATTACACACTATCAGCATTCTTCTGGTGAATTCATTCTAAGGATTACAACATTACCGATTAATATCACTCACGACAACGATGCACCCAGATTAGAAATGGATTTTGACCAGGAAGCAGCAGTTGTATCAATAGCCAGAGAAGCGATTTATAGATTAGAGAATGAGAACATCACTCATGTTGATATTGTTAAGGACATCGATAAACAGACGATTGATTTCTGCAAGAGGTTTGCACAATACACTAAAGGAGTTGTTACCTCATTTATGTTATCAAACAAGTTTGCATTCTTGCCACATTTCATATTCCATTTAAGAAGATCGCCATTTATTAACGTGTTTAATAACTCACCCGATGAAACAAGTTTCCTTAGACACGTCTTGATGCATGAAGATACGAATAATTCCTTAGTCATGATACAGCCAACCTTACTTGCTTACGACGTGGACAAATTTGGATCGTTAGACGAAAATGGACAACCAATGAACGAACCAGAGCCAGTTTTATTGGACTCGGTGTCATTAACAAAGAATGGGATCTTATTGTTGGACACATTTTTCCAAATCTTGATTTACCATGGTGAACAAGTTGCACAATGGAGAAAGCTTGGTTACCATGACATGGAAGGCTATGAGCACTTCAAGGAGTTTTTAGAAGCCCCCAAGAGAGAAGCATTAGATATCTTAATGGACAGATTTCCCCTTCCAAGGTTTATCGATTGTGACGAAGGTGGGTCTCAGGCAAGATTCCTTATGGCTAAACTTAACCCAAGTTCAAGTTACTCCACAAATCCTAACATTTTCTACGGTAACCAGTTAGAAGTCTTAACCGATGACTTATCCATGCAACTGTTTATAGATCACATCCAACGGGTAGTCACAGCTAAATAGAACCCCAATAAAAGAAAGCTTCTCCAACATTCGTATTTCTCACG
Organism: Yamadazyma tallmaniae; assembly: GCA_030569655.1. Taxonomy (NCBI): domain Eukaryota; kingdom Fungi; phylum Ascomycota; class Pichiomycetes; order Serinales; family Debaryomycetaceae; genus Yamadazyma; species Yamadazyma tallmaniae. The sequence goes on from JAJMLL010000043.1 coordinate 9,662, forward strand.
TAAATTTCCCCATAAATCGTGATTGTAGAAAATATATATACCTACAGTATTTGTACGATGAGATAAAAAATACTTGAGTTTTGCTTAATTCATAGCTAACATGAAGAGGCCATATCAAGGTCTAGATCAAATCATTTCACCACCACTAACCCCTAACAAAGTACCCTATACTGGTCACATAAATATCCCAAGCCACTTGATACCCTTGGGTGAGTCTACAGCTGTTTGCAGCAAAATTTTGTCACTTTTGAACCATTTGTCGCAAAGTGAAGATGACATGAGAGATGATTTAATTGAATCAAATCCAATAAGAGTTGTGATATTCCTCGACGCTCAAGGCAAACAATTTATTAATGCTATCCAAGAACAAATTACTGAAGAACTAAAGGTGCAGGTCATTTTTGTATCTTACGGATTGGAAGATCAGGTAAATAACGAGAGTGTGACGAGGGGGATATTGGCGAATAATGACCAATGCATTCAACTCACCAAATATTTCAAGGTATTACACCCTCTAGGAGGGGGTATTTACCCCGTTAATCATCTTTCAATTATCTCAAATGGATTAGTCAGAGTTGCAATCCCCATCAGATTAAGCCATTTTAACCCGCATGAAAAATTTGGAGTTTCAATCCAGCAGTTGAAATTATTCCTTTATGAAATAATTCCGTTTTTGTATTAGTGTACAAACATATCTATTCACGAATGACGTTCTAGAGGTAGGTTTTCGTCACACATCATTATATGCATCAAATATTACATACTCATCATTGCAACAAAGCTATTTTTTCTTGATCCAAGTCTCTATATTTGTTTCTTTGGGTTTCAATTTCCTGTTTGACTTTATGTATGTAAACATCTAGTCTAGCCAACTCGTCAACTTCATCACCTCTGCTAAATTCTTGATCTCTCTTTTCTTCATTCGTTACCGTGTATGGTAATAAGTTGAGCGGCTTTCTAGTCAAAATCTCAAACGTTGCTTCCGTTGGTTCTTGGAAAATCAACTCATCGTACATGACGGAATGAACTTCTCCATTTTCTCTTGGTGGGGCTTTTGGGTTGAATGGATGCAACTTCAAACCATGGAATATTTGGAAGTTTTTTTCGTTTATTCCCAACTCACTTCCTGGATGGAAATGAATCTTAATTATGATTTCAAATTCACCCCACCCTGTTTCTGTCACCTGGTATGGTGGGTGTTCTATGGATCTGACTGAGTTGTCGTATGTTTCATGCAATTTAAATGTAACTCTTTTGATTAATGGCGTCAAATCTACATCATCCAACACAGGTCTAAGAAATACTGTCCATTCGTGTGTATGATCAACTGGTGTTATGGCCGTCCTTTTATCGTCTGTTAACTTTATGGCACTGTTACCGTACAATATAGGCACAGATATAGATACGTTCTTGATTCTTCTGTTTGTGTTACTCATGTTCGAAAATGACAATATCGCAGTAGTGAGAAAAATACAGAGTTGTTCACGTGACGTACATTGCATATTCTAAGGTTTTTATTTAGGAATCAATGGTTTCCAATCAGACATATTTCTTATATCGCCGTTGTTGACGGATCTTGGTGCTGGAATAGGGGGAACGGCTGATGCTTTACTCTCTTCTTGTTTAGGCACCTCAGGTTGTGAAACTTTATGTGCATGCAATGCTGCTGGTTTGGTAGGAACCATGGGCGAAAGTTTACTGGTAGTCGACAAAGCAGGTGCTCTTTGGTTTATTGGCTGCGGAGTGGCTACTTTGTTTAGCGGTGATCCCATACGTGCCGGCGTTGTAGTAGGGGAAGCCACGGGAGTAGCAGAATTGGATCTGGATGGAACCAATGGGACCGACGAGAAACCAATAGGGACATTAGTAGTCTTCCTTGCTGGGGGAGGAACAGGAGTTGTCAGCTTGCTAGATTCTTCTTTTGCAGCTATTGATGTAAGTTCAATATCTGTGGGTCTGGGAGGCAACTTTCTACCAACGCCTGTAGATTTGATTGGATCGATTGTGGTTTCAATCTCACTAGCCTTTCTACTACTTGGTGGGGGTGGAGCTTTCCTAGGAAGGTTTGTTGGGTTGTTAGTCTGAGGCCTTTTAGGAGTGGGTGGGGCAGGGTCAAAGTCATCTAACAAATTTAATTCAGACAAAGTGTCTATTGTAAAATTGGAATTCAGCGAGGAGCTTGAATTGCTGTAAAAAGCAGATGAATCAGTTCCATGTTCCTTTTTGTAAGCTTCATAAATACTTCTGGCCAATTTAGCTTTCTTTGGCTCGTCTATGAATTTCACAGAAGCCTTAAAAGTTGCATATACTGGTTTATGGTCACTAATCTCTACTTCCATCAACCCATCGTAATTTAACTGCTTCAAACCACTAACTTCTGGCCTACTTTTGGACAAAATTCTATCAGTCCAGGAAGGAACTCTTTGCTTTTCAGATGTGTCGTAATTGGATGTTCCTTTGTCAAATTTATAAGTTGGATTAAAGAATATTGGAGCCTCGTAGAATCCAGAAAATGCACCACCTTTAGTGTTCATTTCAATGTTCAACTGATCGCTCTCGAACAATTCACCAAATCTTTCACTTCTAATCATTTGTCTGGTTTTTTCATTCGCCAAGTCAATTCTGTAATTCAAATCACCGAACCAGATGACATGATCATGGTCATTAATGTTCATGTTTCTCACATAAGTCAAACCATTGATTATAGTGGAATAGTCGTTAAATCTTTCAAATGTTGCACTTACCCCAGCAGCCAAGTGGGAAGTAATAAGTGAGAAAGAGGTAGCACCATAGTCAAACCTCACTGCACAAGCACCTTTATTAGCCGTCATACCTCCCAAACCAGTCTTCTTAGAAGAACCTGAAACCTGAGTGACATTATGAACTTGGGAATTTTTGACAAATAAGAACAATGTCATAGAAGCAATGGACTCCGTTCTCAATAGGAAGTACTGCTGGTTTTGGGAATTAAGTTGCTGCTCAATTAATGCTGCCCATTTGCTGGGCCTAGTTGTATCAGCATTTAAAATCGATCCTGCGTTTAATTCAATTAATTCCTGCAAGCCAATAGCATAAATATCCGGCAAATCGATGTTGGCGTTCTTTGCTGGAAATAACCAAGATGTGAAATCAAACCTTGGACTTGGTAAAGTAGCATTAACATTAAATGTCCCCGTAAACACAGTAATCTCCTTATAACTGGTAAATGTACTATCAACCGATTTCAACTTATCATGAACATACTCGCTGGCAGGATCGTAAATTTTGACTGCTTTTGAGTTTTTGGCGTCATAACCTAAGAGAAAATCCATCGTTCCTTGCTTTCTACCATCAACAAATGTGTTTTGGTACATTCTTGAGACAGACTTAGTAACATCTGACAACGCTCCTGCCAAATTCATCTTTCCTGACCTAGAGTATGAGGATTTCAAAGCATTTGTGCCGGTATAGATTTGTGAAATCGCATCTCCATTATCAGCCCAAATAGTTCTATATCTGGATAAGATATCCTCTATTTCAAGTCTGTCTCTCTGGCTATTTCCATTTGTGTGTGATTGGTTCTTCAAAATATGCTCCAAAACATTCTGACAAATGATTTGTTCTATTAAGTTGGTACGATCCAAGCAATCAAGGCAATTGACTCTGAAAATACCATCCTGCCTTGTGATAACTTCACCATGTTCTGCATCGTAAGTAAACCAACCAAAATGTTCCAAAGAGTCAAACAACAAAGGAATAATTTTTGAAGCACCACCAAACCCTCCACTTTGCTTAGTTTCGTGGTGGAAGTCAAACTCAGTATAGCTGAGTTCTTCACCTCTTGATGAACTCTTATACAACTGTTTGTATCTATTCAGTACTGCTACTTCGGCAGGTTTAGTCTTTGACAATAGATTGACAATGTGACATACACCATACCGTGAGCACACATTGCTGAAATGAATGTCGAAAACAGGTTGCGTAGCTTCAACTGATCTGGTCAACGTAATTTTGGGGTTGATCAAAGTGGAGTCTTGTTCCCAAAATGCTGGAACAGAACCTCTAATTTGCATAAATGAAGATATCGAGTTCTTGGTTGTATGGTTATAGATGAATTCAGTTTCCACGAAGTTAGCCACATTACCATTGTCATCAATTCCTCTTGCGTTAAAACGAGTTCCTGCTCTTTTCCAGGATTGTTTCGAGATTATGGTAATCGAGTCACCTCTGGAATTGAGTTTCATAGTCTTAGCAAACCCTCTGATAACAGTGGTAAAGAACCTATTATCGTCAATAATCTTTTGTACGTCAGGGTCGGTGTTGGTTTTATACTGGAACAATCCCTCCATCATGAACTGGTTCCACATGTACTCTTCCTGATAATGCATTAAGTTTATTTTAACTTTAGTGTTAGAATTGTCTGATTCAAGAAGAGATTGGTTGATCCCTCTACTTTGTAAAGAAGAAGTCAAATCGAAATTGTTGGAAAAGTAAAAGGAACCATTTGAAAGCAAGTTTCTCAATTCGATACAAGGATGAGGTTGCATAGAGTGATTGCTTTCGTATTCATCTTCTTCATGACTTACTGGTAATCCCTTCGAGTCTAGTATCACGAAATCCCAAGTATCTTTGTCCAAGGAAATAAAATCAACAGAGTAGATTTTGTCTACCGACTCATACCTTACTGGGTTTGCAACATTAGAAATGGAACCAGAAACAACAGCCAAAAAAACCTGCTTTTCAACATTAATCAACCCCAAACACCCATGAACTTCTCTATTCAACAACACTTTATACCCTTCGTCTTTTGTTATCAAACTATTTGGCAAGATTTCAATGGCAACGAATGGATCCTCCGACTTTGTAGAATTGACTTGTTGGAATTGTAAGGAATAATTATCTGAATACAACACGATAGTACGTGGAGATTCCTTGATCAAAATCTTCATTTTGTCAGTGTCACTTATTATTGTCCTGAAAATTTGCTCACTGTTTTCTGATCTCAAAGATAAAACACACAGTAATTCTTGCTAAGTGTAAAAATGGATGTTTCTAACCGATTGAAACTAGACAAGCCTAAGTTTTTCGAAGAGGATCCATAATTAGATTTGAAAACGCTTGTCTTGAATTGAAAGAAATAGGCTTATGTGATCAGAGAATACAACCAGAACACACCAGTAAGCTAGAAAACGCCTCTTAATAAGGGATATAGCTATTTGGTAATTACAAACTATACTTCAGACTTGTTCTAGAACGTAGAAATCAAGCAAGGCAGGAAACGCACGGGTTCTACTTTTGCTGCAACCTCTTGTCGTGTGCATTTTTGAATTGAGACGGCTGCAAAAAAGAATACCACAAATACATATTTGTAGCACCCAAACCAATTTTCAAAGATGTCAAACAAAAATATAGTTTATTTAACAAACATTCATAGGCAAACGACTGAAGAAGAGCTTGCCATTTTGTTCAATGACTTTCAATTGTAAGTATCTCCAGGTATATGAGGCTATACAACCCATACTAATAACGGCAGAACAAATGTTATTATCCCAAACCATACGGTTGCATTTAGAAGAAGTAAAAAGAGACCATTAGGGATTGCTTATGCGGAGTTTAAAGATAAAGACGAAGCTCAAAAGGTCATCAAGTCTGTTAATGGGACAACATTTAGAAATCGAGTTGTAAATTGTAAACTTCATACTCCGTTTGTACCTCCAAAGAAAGAAAAAGTTGAAGAAAGCAAGGAAGTACAAGAAGATGAAACAACAAAAGGTTCCATTAACGGAACAGAAATCGTTGAAACCCAGATCGGAAAGCCCAACCTAGAAGTATCAAAAGATACTCTTTATCTTCCAAACATTCCTCTCAGAGTTACAGATGATGACCTCCGTTCATATTTTGAAAACTACCAGACTCAACAAATATATGTATTCAAGGATAGAAACATCAATCACAGCATTTTTAGCAGACATCCATCCAATAATGCTTTAGTTACCATTAAAACCGAGAAACCCTTAGAAGAGGTCATTGCTGATATGAAACATAAACGTTTAATGAACAGACGTGTAACTTGCAAACCAGCATTCCTCTCTAAGATTAAAAAAGTTGAAAATTTAGATAGAAAGAGAAAGCTAAAGTTAGCACTGTCCATTTCAGTAGGAAAAGAGGACAAAGAATCCCAAAATTTAATTGCTTTAGAGGTTATTGAACAGGCAGTTGAGAAACCGAATGAAGGGGATATCGAACATGTTTCTGAGCCACAAGCTCAAGAGGAAAGCTTATGAGGAACTGACTGTTCTCTCACCCGAGTAAGTGCACCAACTTGCGGCTTGGAGTCATAGATTTATACAATGTCTCTAGTAGATAGTTTGATATAGATCTTGATTTATATATTTTTGATATTATAACAAGGAGACGTACCCGTTCAAAACTATTTATTGATTTCCATTATATTTATACAAAATTTAAACTAATAAATAATCTAATCTTGAGTTTTTTGAGAACCACGTAACAAACCAGTTCTTCTGGCGGCAATCAAACCAGCCTTTT
>JAJMLL010000044.1:0-15375 GCA_030569655.1 Yamadazyma tallmaniae
GATGACTACAAGTTCGAAGATCAAGAGGTTGACGAAGGACAAATAAAGCCAACCAAAAAAACCATGTGTGAGGCATTAATGGAGAAAGAGTCCATGAGGAGAAGAATTGAATTCTTGGAGTATACAATCTCAGTATCAAGTGTTGCAAATAATTTCAACTATTCCAAATCTGAAATAAAGGTTGTTTCTGCAGTTAATGCACAAACAATTCAAAAAAAAATAGACCTTTTGTCGAAGACATTAAGGATTCTAGATACAAAAATTCAAGAGGCCAACTGGGAGGTTGAGTTTGAGAAAACTGTGGAAAGAATAATAGGGGAACAAAGGAAAAGAGATAACGCAAAGAGGTTCTACTTCTTTTAGATTGTGGAGCTATCAAAGGAAATAATTCAAAATTGTTGGAGCTATCAAAGGAAATAATTCAAAATTGTTGGAGTTATCAAAGGAAGTAATTCAAAATTGTTGGAGCTATCAAAGGAAATAATTCAAAATTGTTGGAGTTATCAAAGGAAGTAATTCAAAATTGTTGGAGCTATCAAAGGAAATAATTCAAAATTGTTGGAGTTATCAAAGGAAATAATTCAAAATTGTTGGAGCTATCATTAAGGAAATAATTCAAAATTTTTAACATTAGTTCATTAAATGACTAAAGGTCTGGTACCCTTTTAAGTCTATTCAGCATATGTAATTGAATCGGGGTATGTTTCTTGCAATTCGATTGGGTGGTTTGGCCCCAATCTTCTTTTATTTGGAGAGATTCAAAACTAATCAAATATGACACTTTTTCCTGTGACAACAACAGACGATTAGGAACGTCGCAAACTTCTTTACTGTTTAGATTCCTAAACTTATCCATATTCCTATTACACTATATCATATACCATTCATTACCGGGTTACCGTGCAACCAAATCATCAATCGATCGAATTGTAAGAAACAGAGGTAGGGTCTGGGGAGGCAATTACATTTTATTTACCTTACAACTCAACTTTATTTATGGTTTTTGACCAATAAACGACAACTGAGAGTAATCTTTTCTTTTCTACGCATCAATTGTTTTGTAGTTATCAAATTGTTTTGTAATTATCAAATTGTTTTGTAATTATCAAATTGTTTTGCAATTGCAATGATCAAATTCTTTTCAATAATCAAACGCTTTTGTAATTGCAATAATCAAATTCTTTTATAATTGCAATAATCAAATTCTTTTCAATAATCAAATTCTTTTATAATTGCAATAATCAAATTCCTTGTAATTGCAAGATCAAATTCTTTTGCAATAATAAATTCTTTGTATCGTAGCCAAATTGAACCTTCAATCCTGATTGATACCTCTTAATTCAAGATTATAGAATCTAATTCATCCTTTTCAGATGTTATCCTCACCTTAATTGCCTTGTTACTTGATGGTATTTCACATTTTCATGAAATTCCAACGATATAAGCTTCAATTTACAACCACTAATCTAATTGAGAAACCATAGCAAGTTCTAATAATGTATCTTTGACATTGGCAGCAAATTCGTGTAAAAACGGTCCATACAAAACAATCTCAAATCTCAAAAAATCTGAATAATAGAACCCACACACCTCAATTACTACTAACTCTGGTTATAAAACATGAACAAACGTTCCAGTCTTCCCTACAGTGAACAGGACTTGTTCCCATCAACTCGCCCCCCTTCGATGTCCGTCTCATCGTCTTCCTACGAACAAAACAACCTAAGAACCATGTTGAAACGAGCACTTAAACCAAGCACACTTGACTTTGAAACAGCCATGTGGGAGATCTTCAACCTTATAATCAACCCTAAGAAGATGTATCGATCTCATTACTACAAACAGTATCAGAACGGAAAGAGTTATACCCGTGACGACCCTTCGTTTTTGATCTTGCTCACATCTTTCTTGGTGATTTCAGCCATTGCATGGGGATTGGCTTACTCGCCACATGCGTGGGACATCTTCAAGTTGATTATTTATATGGTTCTTATTGATTTTTACTTGACAGGAGCAATTATCTCCACGTGCAGTTGGTTAATTGTGAATCGAATTTTCAACAAAACCTGGACTATCAATAGATACAGTGCCAACCACGTAGAATGGGGCTTCTGTTTTGACATTCATTGCAACTCGTTCTTAATTATTTGGTGTTTGCTATATTTGCTCCAGTTTTTCTTGTTGCCTTTGATCACCATTCAGCATTCGTTTATGGCCATGTTGCTTGGAAACACTCTTTATTTTGTTTCCATTGGCTATTATTTTGTGATAACCTTTTATGGTTTTAACTCATTGCCGTTTGTAGATGCTTCTAACAATAGCAGCGTGGTGTTACAGTTGGGTATTATTGCTGGAATCTTGCCTATTTTGGCCATGTTGTGGGTGGTGACATTAGTGTTTGGAATCAATGTTGCTTATAGTATGATTGACACATATTTCAATTGAATATGATAGAGTAGTTGAGTTCATACTGGATCAGTTACTTTTGGGGGTATGCTATTAAAGCTCGGTTCTAATCACCACAATAGCAAGAGTCGGTTGAACATACTAGAAAAAGTTAACTCATGCATCAATACGTCGGCATGATTTTAGCTGCTTATTGAATACCAACTTGATACACTTTCAATTATTGTAAATAGCACTGACATTTTATATTCCTTTTAATCATAGTACTGGATACGAATCACGAAAAAGAACGGCATAGGAAGAGAGCGTCAAGCTGAACATGCTATCAATTCAATGAAGCTATCTGGGCTCAGTACTTTCAGTTAGTTATCGTAATTAACACGAATATATGAACATGTTCTTAAGGAGAAATTTATGACAACGATGCTTATTCTAGAATTTCAATGTTTTTGTGTGCTAAGTACTTTATAATTCCAGGCAAGAATCAAATCATCAATTGATCAAATCATCGAAAGAAAAAATCATCAATCGATCAAATCATCGAAAGAAAAAATCATCAATGATCAAATCATCGAAAGGAAAAATCAAATTACGTCAAGTTAAAATATCGATTCTATTTGAATCAATTTACTTCTAAACAAGCTTTGTTCCAAATAATCTTTGGAGAAACTCAGAAAGGGCCTGTTGAATAATCAATGCCATAAATATTTTATATATCATCACTTGTTTTGGTTGGGTTCATGGGTTCACTCACATTCAAGCTGCTTCTATTAAAGACAAATCCTAATTATAGGTATCGAGCTTTAACTTTTTATCATAGCCTTTAATGTCAAACTTTGGAATTTTCAGGCGTTTGACTTCATTCATCTGCAATTCATATATGTTTTACCAAGGCAGACCTGGAGTGGCTGCAAATTTGGTTGCAAAACATGCGACTTTTCTTATTCAATATCAACACCTTTCAACTAGAATTTCTTCATCGCTTTTGCATCACACCTACAGCTGGTGCAGTAACACACAGAGTTAAGGTGGTTTAAGAAAAGTGCAATTTCTGGAAGATTAATTATCCCGAGGTTATAAATCCACGTTCTTTTGAGAATTATACATGATTTAAGTCTTTTGTAGATACATTGAATATGTTTTTATTTCTACCACTTCTGAGATGCTCGGCTTATATCTGAAAACCAAAGAAGGCGAAAAGCATTTGAAGGGTTTTGGTTACTAGTAACTTTCATTTAAACCTTAGTTGGAAGAAGATGCAAGACGCATGTCTTTTACTTTTAAAAAAAGTTTTGTACATTGCTGCTGACTCTGGGTCTATGAACTACATGAAAACTATCAAGTGTACAAGGCTATCTTATCTAATCATTGCTCTAGTAGTGTTGATGCAATTTCAAACACTCACCTGGCTAAAACCTAATTCTGATGGGCAATCTGGTCCAATTTTTCAGTAGCAGACTTGATCCTCATATTGGTACGGTTGCTCAATTCATAGTCACCAATGTCGCTGATAGCACTTGCCTTCTTTAAACAGGCTTTGCTTGCCTCGACAGCACTTTGAACATTCATATCTGGGACAGCTGTCTTCAATAACCACACAAACATAGCACGTTCGTACATCGCAGTAGGTGACAAATATGGACTGTAAGTAGACCTGTTGAACTTGAATGGTAAATCTGAAACCACAAACTTGGAAATCACCTTGGTATCCAAAATATTGAGCCCTTCAGAGACTCTATCTAAAGACCTGAGAATAATGGATTGGAAAAAGTACCTAATCATAGCCTCGTCCTCTGTCTCTGGAATCTGGTAGAATTCGTGATTATCAGCTCCTTCCTCACTTAATGCAAATTCAGTTCCAGGCTCACCAGTATAGCTCAAGATCTTCAACGAGAGTTCAAGTTGCTCTTGGTTCATTCTGTTGTAACCGTTCCAAAAATATACCAATTCGTGAATTGGCGAAGTCCCCACCAAATCAATGTACCTTTTGCTAGGGTACTTTGCTGCCATCTCCTCAAGTTGTTTGGTTTTTCTCATAACAAACTTGTCAAATGGTAATTGCTTGTTTCCACCACCAATACCACCTTTTCTTCCAGTAGCATTACTGCCATAGTTTGGGATGTAAGTTGGTGCCAATTTGAAGTACTTCTCTGCCTTTTTCTCGTAGTCTTTCAATTCCTTTTCAATATCTTCACACTTTATTAATCCCATCTTGATCATTCTGTATTTAGCAAGATAACATGAACCGGCCATGAACAAGTACACACTTCTGCACCACGAGTTCAAGTTGATTAACTTTATGAAATCGTCTGCAGCTTCATCAAAATTGTGATTAAAAGCATATAACATTGCTTTATCGAAAATCAACAAGGCTTCCGATTGTTGCATTTGGATCTTGGTAGAAGGATCATCGACAAATTCTTGCATTATACTCAATGCTCTTACTGAATTACCCTGTGATGCTAAGATTCTTCCTTCTTGTAACAACCATAAAGCATTGTGGGGGAAAATGGCACGAACCTTCGCCAAGATCTGTGGGGTGTAAAGTTCTGGATTCAACAAGATCTTGTCCAATTCTTGGTCAGTTACAATAGTTCTGGAAGTTATGTCAATAACCAGAGTAGTACTTTTATGGGCTGGTAGCTGGAATCCAGAGTCTACAAATTGAACTGGCCCGTCATAAAAGATCAAAAGACACAACAAAGCCAAATCTCCATGAATATTTCTACAGGTGATAGCATTTTTCCAAAGCAACTTCAATCCAATATCGCGTTCACCTTTGAATCCAACAATCGACAAAACCCTTCCGATAGCAGGTGGAATCAAAGAAAGAACCACTTGCAAGATTCCAAAACACAACTGAACTCCTGAGTGTATGAACTCATCAATAGTCGAAACGTGCATGTAGTTAGCAGAGTCGCCTTCTGAGTTTTCTGTGTAGATTGAAGCAGTAGAAGGTTCAGTTGGCTCATTGAACGAAGGTATTTCCATAGATTCGTCGAGGGTATCAAATGCATCTGAGAACTCTTCATCCTCACTGTTGCTATTTCCTTCGGTTTCTGCTTCTTCGTTCTCAGGAGTACGATCCAAAGGAGGTGGTGATTTTTTAGGAGGTGCTAATACACCCGAAGATCTCTTCTCAAAGTTTGTACTACCCTTCCTCGATAAAGTGAAAGAAGAAGTACTATCAGCAAATAAGTTGATCTTTGTCTGATCCACGGTATTACCTATATTGGTTCCCTCGATTCTGGATTTTCTCATCTGAAATACGGTTTCTAGGTCCTTCATTAACTTCAAGTCCTGTGGCAAAGAGCTCGTAGAGGATGACAAGTCCTCCACACTTCCAATGGAGTTGCTCAAAGCATTGAAGCCAGGTAAATCCACCGAGCTAATGCTTCTGTTCAAGTCCACCTTCTGGCTCTGTTTCTTCAATTTCATCAAGTTGGAATTGAACACCGGTTCCAGATCCTTGATTTTCTTATAAACCGAATCTAAAGTATGGTAAGCCTTTCTCAACTTATACAAGGCCTTTGCGCTTTCCATCACACCATTATTTTCCTGCAACAACATAACCAACGCATTCAACAAGGTGGATTCTGCGTTAGTCACCTGATATTCAGTTCCGGGAGGGTAAATATGAGACGTATTCAATTGATACTTGACGTTGTACTTGGAGTTGTTCATACTGGAATTTTCGGCTTCGCTCAATGTTCTATGAGCCTTGGCCATCACTTCTGGCTCAAACCCTAACGTGGCTTCAAGAAACTCCATGACCCCCAATGCCAAATGGAAGATAGCCACGGGTTGTGAACTCTTGGAGGCTTCATGATCCTTCAACTTCTTTTCCAACAATGCGGTACCTTCTGGTGTCCTGTCGTCTAACAAGTAGTCCATTGCCTTGAGGGCCACTTCAAAATCATGGACCTCCTTAACGATTTTGTTGTAGTTATCGCTGGTATCTTCTGGCTGTGAAGAAAGTGAAAGAATGGAAGCTCTTTTTCGTAACTCCTTGAACATATTTATAGTTTTTCAAAATCTTTGTGTCTGATTAAATTCTGTTTGGAAATGTGTCTGAAAATCCTGCAGTAGTTGGGATGTAACAACTTGTGTCTGGTTTTTCTAATGCTATTGTTATGTTGCGGAGAATCCACTTATGTTATGAATGTGATGTGTGTCTTATCAATAAGAGACGTGTGTCAAAAAACCAATGAAGCTTAAAGTATTTTGGTGTAATTGATGAATTATCGGATTGAAGCACCTGCGATCAGTTGATTCTAATGAGTTCTGGGTTCTCTAGATCAAACTATCACGTCTTTCGCTGAAATAAGTTATATATCAACGGATATTTAGCCTGAAAAACATCAGAAAACTCACTGCCGCAAAAACATAAATATTGAGCGGTGCACGACTTCTCGTGTACTCCTATTATGGGACGAATGCAGTTTTGTGCCAGGCTATTTGAAAGAAAAAAGTGGCTATTTAGTAATTCTAGTGGCCCTTGCTGTTTGAATAATTACAAGCATGCGAACAATAGTATAGAGCTTGGAAAGGTTGATGACGTGGGGTGTCAATAGTGTCGTGAGTCAAATCAGCATGTCGCGTGTCGTGTGGACGTGACCATTGCATTTACAAGGTCTGCGTGTCGCGTGTCGCGTGTCGTCGCTGGTTTTGCTGCAAAAATAATCATCTGCTGGCTGTCACCAGTCTAAAAAGGCAATCACCGGTCTAAAAAGGTAATCACCAGTCCTATAAAAGTACTAACCCACTCCAATGAGATGATTTCTGCAGGATTTTGAAGGGTTGTGTATGCAAAGTACTAAAAGATTTCCGAATCACTGGTGAGATTGCCCTATTGATTGAATCCCTTGCATTGCACCACTGTACCCTTTTGCACGATGCTGGTTGGGGTGGTTTAAAAGCTTTAACAAATCTTGCCTAGACGAAATTTCATAATTTTAATTCATTCTTTTGAAAAGTTTTCGTTATACTAGTTATCTACTAGCCAGTCAATCTTTACTAGTCTTATACTAGCCCAATCCAACCTAGCTTTCATACTAGTCAATCAATCTTTCAGTTAGATACTTCAAGAAACTAATTTTCGAACAGAAATGAAATTCACGTTACTTTCGGTTTTTATTGCTTTAACACAAGCAGCTCCTATAATTATCACCAGAACTCACACTGCAGCCCCCGTGACTGAGTGGAAGACTTTCACGACGAATACAGTTACCAGAACTGAGATAGTAGTGGCTACTATCAACGGCCCTCCACCAAAAGCTGCTACTACTTCCACTACTCCAACTACTACCACTACTCCAACTACTACCACCACCCCAACTACTACCACCACCCCAACTACTACCACCACCCCAACTACTACCACCACCCCAACTACTACCACCACCCCAACTACTACCACCACCCCAACAACCACTACTACTCCAGTTAACACTCCCACTCCTGGTCTCAACCAATTCGAATCGGATATCTTGGACGAACACAACATCAAAAGAGACTTACATGGGGTTCAACGCTTAACCTGGAGTGCCACTTTAGCCAAGTACGCTGCTGACTACGCTGCCAGAGCATTCTCATGTGACAATGTCCAATTGATTCACTCACATGGACCTTATGGTGAAAACTTGGCTGCTGGTTACGTAGGAGGTAGATCACCAGTTGATGCATGGTACGACGAAATCTCCCAATACAATTTCAACAACCCTGGATTTTCAGAACCAACTGGTCACTTTACTCAGGTGGTTTGGAAATCCACTTCTCAGGTAGGTTGTGCAATGGTTGCCTGTAACAATATCTGGAGACAATACACCATCTGTGAATACGGTAGCGACAGAGGAAACATTGTTGGTACAGATCCAAGAACAGGCAAGAGCTTCTTCGCCGAGAATGTGCTTCCCCCACTTTAGCTATGTAGTTTGTATATTTAAGAAGGATTTTTATGACAGTAGATTTCGCAGCTAATTATTTTTCAACGCAATGCAATGCAAGATAACGCAACAAACGGAGATAGTTCAAGATCATGTATTATGTCTAAACAGCTCAGAATTAAACTATATACATCACTTATTATTAAAAGTCAAAAAGACTTAGATTTAGTTCAACAAGGTCTTGGCGAAAGAACCCTTGGATGGCTTAGCCTTGGATTGTTCAGCCTTAGCAGAACCCAACTTTTCCTTAGAGAAGGTCTTAGCGTATGGGTTCAATCTCAACAAAACTTGCTTGTTCTTCAATGGGTTCTTCTTCAAGACGTGAGTTCTCTTTTGGGTAGCTTCACCGGCTGGTCTGACAACAGCTTGGATTTCAGCAGAGTTGATCAATCTGGTGACATCGGTGTTGGCAATGATGTTAGATGGCAAAGAGTAGTTGGACTTGATGGACTTGGTGGATTCAGAACCGTAGATAGAGTCCAAGGATTCAATAGCACCTTGGGTCCAGATAACGAATCTACCCAAGTGAGCACCTGGAGCCAATTGCAACAAACCCAAGTGCTTAACAGAAGTGGTTTCGACACCTGGAACGTTTCTCAAAGCCTTGACAAGACCGTTGTCTTCAGAGTAGACAACCAATGGACCTCTTCTTTGGGTGAATCTTCTACCTCTCAACTTACCCTTACCGGCTCTCAACTTCTTGGACTTGATCACCTTGACAACATCCTTGTGAGCACCAACAGCCTTCAAGACAGCAACGGCATCCTTGGTCTTTTGGACGGATTCGAATTCGTTAGAAACAACCAATGGCAATTCCTTAACTTGTTCGACTCTGTGACCTCTGGCCAAAACCAAAGAGGTAACAGCGGAAGCAGCAATAGCAGAAGCAGTAGCGTATCTCTTTTCGTTGTGGTTAACCTTGATGTTCCATCTTCTCCAGGTCTTAGTTGGAGCAAACATTCTACCACCTCTACACATGTTACCGAAAGCAGCTTGACCGGATCTGTGAGTACCAGAACCACCAACTCTTGGAATTCTGGCTAAAGCTCTACCAGTACCCCAAGATTCAGCTGAGGTTTGGTGACCAGCGTTTTCAGCGACAGCGTAAGCTTGTCTCTTGTTCTTGTTGACTCTGGTGAAAACAGAGTGGACCAAGTCTGGTCTGACTGGAGCAGAGAAGACAGCTGGCAAAGGCAACTGAGTGGAGGTTTGTTCACCGGCAGTGGAGATAACTGAAACTTGTGGTCTAGACATTGTTAATATTGATGAAAATTTTTTTTCTTCTGCGAAGAACTTAAATTTTTCACTTTCGCCTCGCACGACTTCATTACCCGGATCGGTCTGGGGGTTACGCGGGAATAATTTTCATACCGAGTTAGGGTAGGCACTCTGAGCCATCACGATAACAGTTGTTTTAGCACAAATCCACTATCAGGTGGGTCTAGGGTGATACCACGAGCTCTAAAATGTCAATTATCCCTTTAAGAACAACTTTATCTGTGATTCAAGTATTTTCAGAACGCAACTTCAATTTCAGCCAAAACCACCGTAAAATCACCCTAAAACCACCCAAAACCACCCAAAACCACAATTATCTACTCCAGTCTACTAAACAAAACTATTAATATGTATTGCATCACGAACAAATGTTCCAAGCACTTGTAGATATGTCCTAACAACATCCTGAGTTATTCTGAACCGGCTGTCTTCCTAAATCAACACCTGGCTTCCTGCTTCCCACCTGTCTGGCTCTGATACTATTTCCGTTAATCACCTGTTCAACAGGTAACGCTCTTCCCACCTTATTAAAGATTTCCAATACACCTTCACCCGATTTGGCCGAACATTCTGCATGGATAATGGATACCTCTTGTTGGTTCAAAGTCTGCATGTATTCTACCACTTCCAGCTCCTCCACTTCTCGGTCGTCTTGTAAATCCAACTTGTTTCCAACCAAACAAATGACAATTCCTTCTGGTGCTTGTTTCTTCAACTCTTTAATCCAATCCTGGGCTTTATTGAAAGAGGCACGAGACGTGATATCATATACACACAATGCAGCATTGGCATTTCTGTAGTACATAGGTGCCAATGACTTGTAACGCTCTTGTCCAGCGGTGTCCCATATTTCAAACTTGATGGTGGTTTTCGATTCTGGCAACGTAATTGTTTGCGTCAAGAATGCTGCGCCGATAGTGGATTCTCTCATGTTGTCGAAGGTATTTTTGACAAACCTATGGACTATGGAGGACTTTCCCACTGCGCTTTCTCCCAAGAGAACCAACTTGAACTGGGCAAACTTGGTATCAGACATGTTGTTGAAGTAAAGGATAGGAATTTTCGCACCGATAAGAATGTCGGAATTGGACACGATGACTTGCTGCGACATGGCTGTTGGAGATGGTTAGTTGGTGATAAAGTAGTTGGTGATAAAGTAGTTGGTGATAAAGTAGTTGTTTGCAAGTAGTTGGTGATAAAGTAGTTGTTTGCAAGTAGTTGGTGATAAAGTAGTTGTTTGCAAGTAGTTGGTGTTGATAACGGGTGGAAATCATTGCTTGGTAGAGAATTTTCATTGCTGTAATTATATTCATAATGCAGTATTGACCTACGTATATCAACTCTTACATATAGTAAGGAATCAAAAATCTGATAAACTCTACTATATTCAAATTTGAACATTATATCCGCCTTATATACTGAATTTAAGTACTGGAGGTTTGTACACTCTGAGTCTGGAAAATAGTAGACAGTGGTTTTGCCTCGAGAGTGGAAACACACCCATAAAAAAGTGGATGCTTTTGCTTAAACTTTGATGGGTCAAATACAGAAAATCAAGTGATATCACAGTTGCGGTTCCACGATCCAATATATTTACACCGCTAACTGCTTCTTTCTCTTCAACTCGTTGTAGAAATCCCTTCTAAGGATTCTCAAGTCGGGTGGCTGCTCAATGTTCATGTCTTTTCTGAACTGTTCAACATCCTTCTCCAAGATCTTCTCCCAATACACATTCATTAAAGGCTTTGAGTTCAAGCCTGACTTTATGGCCCAAGGATAGTAGATGTTGTAAAGCCTCTCTTGCTGGGACTTTTTCAACCTGAATGGTGCAAATAGAGCTCCTAGACCACTCATTGGAATCCCAATGTTCATATACTCAAATACCTTTACGGAAATTTCCCCTTCTATGATAATAGGCAACCCTGTGACAGCATGATAAAAGTCGTGGCATTCTCTGTATCTCTGAAACACATAGGCCAACTCCGGGTCGTTGATATATTTGACAGCCACTCTGGTATCAGGACTCACTCCTTCTCTGTCCAACCACGTGATGTATGTTCTTCCGATGGTATTTTCGGGCAATTGTCTCAAGTAGTCTAAATCCAATGACGTGGAGGTGATTCTAGGCATTTCTCGTAAGATCTGTCTGCCGGTATCGTCACTCAACATGGTATTTCTGATCCTCTTGAGAATCATAGGCAACGCAGTGGATTCACCTAGTCCCACAATAAATTCGTTACGTTCAGGATGGAAGTACGATCCCATGGAAGAGCCTAGGAACATAAGGACCCGCTCGTATGTGTACAACGGAACATGGCCTGGATAGTTGGGTTGGGGTCTGGTGAAACGGTTCTTGGTTCTGAACTGGGAATTTGGGTCTTTGTAGTGAAGTTTTCCCGCTTCCATCTGGTTGGCTAACCTGTTGCTTTCGTTGAAGTAGATTCCACCCAATGCTGCCAAAACCGGCAGGAAAAAGGATCTTTTTTGGATGACTTGAACCAGTTGACGTGAAAGCATGGAGTTTTCGCACTATTTCTCGTTGTTTCTCGTGCTATTTCTCGTTTTCTCGTGCTATTTCTCGTTCTTTCTCGTACCATTTCCCTTATACGATGGTGCTATTTCTCGTCTCCCAGCTTATACGATGGTACGATTTCAATATTCACAAGACATTACTCTTACAAGACATTTGCAAATGCACATATATTAGCTGGCATACATAAGCAATTGCAAATGCACATATATTAACCACATACGTAACAACGGTTGTACAGAACGGCTGTACAAAGAACGGCTGTACAAAGAGGTGTTTTTTGGTAGTGCCAGTCACCCAAAAAATAGCAACTGTTAACCTACGTATTTATGAATGATAATACCAATGATAATAGCAGTAAGTCCAAACAAAAGCCCGTTACTGCTGTACCGGAGGTCGTTTTCTTCGTCAAGTTCCTCCTGACTCTTGATTCTGTCCTTGACCTTTGTTTTTGGATCTTGTTCGCTCATGTCAAGTTGCGAATAATTGAGATTATACTCTTTGAGTTTGTTTATGGTAATGTCGTTGTGAGGATACAAAAGCCCGTCCACGAGCTCATCCAAGGTGAGGTTGTGATCTTGGACCTGGTTATTTACATTGATGGTTTCTGATTCACTGATGGAATGGTGTGGAGCGTGTTCTTTTTTTACAAGGCTGGTGCTTTGCTCTTTCTTGCCGTTTGTATCTTTTATATCTTTTATATCTTTTATATCTCTTGCGTCTTTTGTATCTTTTGCATCTTTTGTATCTTTTGTATCTTTTGCATCTTTTGCATCTGTATCTGTATCTGTATCTGGGTGTCTTATATCCGGTACCGTTGCTGTGGGCTGTGTGATTTCCGACTTGCTACTAGGTTCTGAGGTCTCGGTCTGTGTTTGGGCTTCTTTGGTGGTCTTCTCCATTCCTTGCAACTCTTGCTCCTTTTGTTTCAACTGCTTACTGAGCTCGCTGATGGTTTTATTCAATACCAGCTTCTCGTCCTTCAATTTATGGAGCTTTTCTTCCAATTTCTTGCTTCGTTTGAAGCTATCATCTTTAAAACTCTGAAACTCGCTGCTAAGTTTGTCATGAACCTGTTTTTCTTTTGTGAGTTTGTGGTTGAATTCGTCCAACTTCAAGCTGAACTGCTTTTCGAGATAACTGTCATTCAACTCATTTACTC
The DNA here is from genome assembly GCA_030569655.1 of Yamadazyma tallmaniae. Lineage (NCBI taxonomy): Eukaryota > Fungi > Ascomycota > Pichiomycetes > Serinales > Debaryomycetaceae > Yamadazyma > Yamadazyma tallmaniae. The sequence goes on from JAJMLL010000044.1 coordinate 13,322, forward strand.
GTTTAATGTACCCCTCCAAAAACTCCTTCATGGAAATCAAAGAGTTGTTTTGCTGTTTGAGCTTCGCAAACGAGTTCAACAACAAATTAATCGACTCCTCTAGCTTGGAACTGGCTGTGGTGCCGGAATTCTTGAAGATCCCATTGTTTGCTTTGGTATACAATCCTAGCAAGTTGTCTTCGACCTCTAAATTTATGTCGCTGAACATTGCACTCTCAAAGGTCAATTCTTGTTCGGGTTTGGCTTGTTCCTTTTCCAGGTTCAAAACCTGATTGTATAAGTCCTGAACAAACTTGTAGTGCTTGAACTCGATGGAATCAAGTGCTTGGCCGTTGAGGAAGTCTTGGTCTGTTTTTATCAAGTTGTTCATGATATCTATGGACTCGACCTTTGCGTTGATCTGCTTGTGGTTCATTCCGGCCTGGATATTAAATCCAAAGCAAATGGAATCGCCAACGTTTATCTCTACGGGCTCTGTATCGAGCTTCTCCTCGTTGACGTAGGTACCGTTGGAAGACCCCAAGTCTCGAAGCATCAACTTACCCGTAGTGTTGTCGATGTACATGGCTGCGTGGTTTCGACTCAAAACTCGAGAGTCAAAGAACCCATTTGTCACATCTGGCTTTATTTTCGTGCCTGTGGGTCGTCCTAGTTTTCTGGTGTCTGGAAAATAGGGTACGGAAAAGTGCTTTTGCATAAAGGTGTCGTTCAACGACGTGAGGGTGATATAGTAGTGGAATTGTTTCTTCTTGGGCTCTTCTTCAATGGTTTTGGGCGACATGGCCATGATGGTGGGGGTGGCTATCACCTGTGACTGGGAATTGGATCTTTTTCTGGAGCTGCGTTCTTTGAGCCGCTTGATATCGAGGTTGTCGAGCTTGTCTCTTTTGTCCTCAAATGGAGCCACTTCCAAGTGGAACTGGATATCTGACTGGCTCATGAGTTGTGGGAGACGTTCTTGACTGGAATCTTGGAATATTTAGATCTGATTGAATGAAATAAACAATCAACTTATTTCGTGAAACTGTGATGGGTTTTCATAGACGTGAATAGTTTGGGTGTGCGTGCACTCTGTTTGCTGCTATGAATATGCCCTGAGTTCAAATCACCACACCGTTACTACTGAAACAATTTTCAGGATTGTGCGAATGTTTATTTTATTGTTATCAAGAATTGACTGTTAGTTGTTGGACAGAGTAGACATCTACAGTTATTAGGTGTATTGTATTCGATATAGTGTAAGATTTGTTCTACACGTTATTTTCCAGGTTCCACGCCATTTTCCAGGTTCCACGCCATTTTCCAGGTTCCACGCCATTTTCCAGGTTCTACGCCATTTTCCGTTCTGCTACTCAATTTTTCAAACCAGAAACCACACATGGACACCCTCCAGAACTGCGTTCTCAGTCTAGAAACATCCATTGGCTACCTAAACAATTCGCTAGCCACCCTCGAGGAAACAACAAGAAACGTTCCCAGACTCAAAAAGGTGTTGAAAACAAACAAAGTGTTTGGCTTGGTTCCAGAACTGGATCTAGAACACGCTACAAAGACGCTTGAACATGAGTTGCAGCCCCAAATTAACGTGCTCAAGTCCAAGATCGAACACGAAATCACCAAGCTCAGAAGAAAAAAGACAAACTTGGTGAACAAAATCGAGCTTCAGAAGGTCCGGTTGGAGAATGTGGAAAAAGCAAAGGAGTTTTCCACCATAAATGGCATTTCCAGCAAGGATTTGGTGAGAGGAAACTTGGATGATCAGAAACTTGCTAGGTTGAAGTTGTTGCAGAATAAAAAGGACCGGTTGAAGTACTCGTTGTCACGGATGAAGTTGCAGGATAAGCAGGCCCGGTTAAGCATGGGTCCTGTTTGATTTGTTTAGTGTATGATAACTACAAGGGTTAAGGTGTTATCAACAGTGTATGATAGTGTTGATATCTCCTATAAAGTGTATAATAATGAGTTGATATTTACAAGTTTTATTAGTTTGTTCCTTCTGCTTCTTCTTCTTCTTCTTCTTCTTCTTCTTCTTCTTCTTCTTCTTCTTCTTCTTC
>JAJMLL010000045.1:0-13183 GCA_030569655.1 Yamadazyma tallmaniae
ATTTAGTACCAGTTTTTGTTACAATTTGTTTGATTTAGTACCAGATTTGTACCAGATTTGTACTATCAAAATATTTATTTGTACCATCAGTAATTTATTTGCACCAAGTAATGTTTATTTGACCAAGTAATTGCACCGTATACACTGCGTCTACGTACTTCTACGGATCTGTGTCTGCTGGGGAGTGCATAATCTGCGTTACAAACTTCCCGGAGTATCTTGTGATACAGGCCACCGTCAACACGTCGTTTCTGATGGAGGTAGTCATCAAGTGGTTGAGGATTACATGGTTGGGAATCGATTGATGATAGGATTCTCTGTTGGAAGCATAGTACGACGAGTCTGCTCTTCTTAGCGGCGGACGCTTCATAGAGTTGGAACCGATGGAGCCGGTGCTAACAGAGTCGCTCATGTGTGAAGCAGAAGGTGCTTGAAGCAGACTCAAGCTCTGGTGCTGGCCATGGTTGTGGGTGAGATGGTTTTGATGGGGTGTTTGTCCTGGTATGCTTGATTGGTTGGATATTTTGTTCAACAAAACATTGTTCAAGTGTGCAGGCAACTGCGGTGGTTCTGGAAGCTCAAAATGTTCGTTTTTTGACTTGAAGACGTTGTAGTTTACAAACATCTCGGGAATCTGGTTAGAATAATCAATGGCTTTCGATTGCTGGTTCATCAAAAACGACGACGAGTTATTATCTGACATCATGATGTACTTGTTATCATGATCATAGTCCAAGTGGTCAGCACTTCGGTCAGCAAAAGTTGTCAGTGTTTCTGCTTCCGGAGAAGACTCCATGAATTCTACATGCTCGAAGTTAGGCTCTTCTTTACTTATTTTCGTCAAAAAACTGTTGGATTTCCGCTTAATCTCGTTGATTTCAAACTGGCCTGCGGATTGAATGATATTGGCATCGTACTTGGTCGAAGCGTTAGTTCTGTCCGGTTGGTTCTGGGAGTGGTTGAACAAATGCTGGTTGTCCAAAACCTCGAACCAATTGAAGAAGATCCCTTCTTGATCGGTGGCAGTTGGAAGTTGCTCACTGACTCTATACTCATTGTTAATAACATATAACAACTTGTGGACACCCAAAGGTAACTTTACGGTGACATTAAATTCGTTTGGATGCGTAGTAGATTGTTTCAATCTGATGACATTTCTCCAGTTGGAAAATGAACCAATGATAGCGATTTTCTGGATATCTTCTTTGGTAATATTCACCCATTTAATTTCCACGCTCACCAACTTGGTACCAGAATTGGTTCCGGTACCTGTACCGGGGCTGTTACCTGTGACATTACTGGCCAGGTTGGAATTGGAGCTGGCAGTGGAGCTGTAGACGAAGTTTGAAGGAGAAGTAAGACCAGAACTTGGCTTTCGAGACGGAACTGTATTTACTGACTGAATAGGCTGTGCAATCCTGGCTTGCTTTCTCTGAGGTTGATCTGGCAATTGAGTCTCGGAATGGACCTTTGCAAAATCCACGGAATTCAACTCCGGGGCATTGGAATCCACATCCATTGAGTCCCCATGGTTCAAATCATTCTCGGTAATAGTAGCATTGGCAGTATTAGTGCCACCAGTATCTGTGTCAGTGTCCTCTACACTTTCTATATCGATGTCGATGTCATCCATAGCAGTTTGGTCATCTTGGATGATATTTCTCGATAACTCAGGGGCATCGGTTTCAATCAAGTCATTCAATTCGGTAGATTCATCTTCAATCAAGTCGTTGCTAAACTGTTGATATTTCAAAGCACTATCTGATTTAGCCATTTCCTGGTTCTTCTTGACCTCATGAAGGATCAAATCGCTAAACTCTTCATCCAAATTTTGTTTCTCGTGCTGGGAAGTGGAAGACCTCCGGGTATTCGACTCATCGAAAGCAGTCGATCTTCTGATCTGTGACGTATTGTTTCCCATTATGAACCACAAGAACTCAACAGGTTTTTGGCTGGGGGGTTGCTACTGAGGAAAGTCAGGGTGCAGGAGTGATACTATATATAGCTGTGGCAGCAAAACAACAGTATATAACGTTTCTGAATACTGGCGAACGATATGACAGTACTCAAACAATTAACAAGGATGGGCGTTAAAAGTTATGGATTCTTGAAATCTGAGATTAAAAGTGCGAGGTTTAAAATTACGAATGGAACTGGAGAGCACTGGTTCTGGCGGGAAGAGAGTTACAGAGAATAAAGACCTGTTTATATGTTTTGTAGCGTGTACAGTGTAGATGCGACCACTAAACCTAAATGGAGCTATTTTTGGTGTTTCTTGGAGCTATTTTTGGTGTTTCTTGGAGCTATTTTTGGTGTTTCTAATTGATTTTTGGTGTTTCTACTTGGAGCCATTTTTGGTGTAGGTGTTCCTAAAGGTGGGTTTGATTGGTGGCTGTTGACGTTAATCTCGGTTGTGGTTATCTAAACGTAGATATATAGGACCAAGGCAACATACTTGAAGGATGTGCTATATCGTGATAAGGAGTTCCGTGGTGTAGGGTGTCACTTTCATATTTTGTAAAATGGCTTTTATGCAGTTACGGTCTAAAACCTTTAAGTTGGTTGTAATGTTGATTTTGTGGGAATTATCAAGGATATTTTGGTTTACGGAATGTGGTGATGTGTTTTGATTTTACGGTGTTAACGGACCAGGCTTATTTACAATTACATCATAAGAAATGCAAGCCGATTACATAAGCAAATTGTTTTATGTTAGAAACGAAGTTTACGATTAATTCTAATAGTTTGAAATTCATCGATCATCACACTTCCACTTGTACACGCCTATTTGACTGCACACACCAATCCACTTCAGTTTCTACATACTTCCACTTCCACTTCAGTTTCTACAACTTCCACTTCTACATACTTCCACTTCTACACTGTAGCTACAACTCAAACATGCACTAGATTTGCATCCTTGAGAACTAGCAACTGTTCAAGATCATTCAAGTAATTAACAAACTTCAGTAGAAGTAATAGAACAGAAAAATAAAATCATTGTAGTGAATATTCCTGGTTCTTCGTTAAATCTCCAAAAATTCACAAAAATCTCCAAAAATTCACAAAAATTACATAATCAGAACTAAGCTACTAGTATATAGACGTCAAGTTATCACAAAGTATAATGGAAATCATCTGTTTTACTTTTCAGTAAGGGTATAGTCATACCACCAAATTAGCACCAATCTCTAAAATCCCAAAATGTCCCACTACCTCGCACAGAAGTCTCGCCCTAATTTTACTCGCTAAAACCTCAAATCATTCGCTGCCTCGCACAGAAGTCTCGCCCTAAAAACAAAAGCTCGCTAAATCTCAAATTGTCTCGCTACCTCGCAAGACCCGCGCCAGTCTCGCACAGACCCGCACCAGTCTCGCACAGACCCGCGCCATTGTCGCCCTAATTTCACTCGCTAAAACCTCAAATTGTCTCGCTACCTCGCACAGACCCGCGCCAGTCTCGCAAGAAGTGTTGCCAGCCTCGCCCTAAAATCAAAAACTCTCACTAACTTCACAAACATCACCAAAAACTACTCACACCAATTCTTCGTCGCGAAAAAAACACCCATGGACTACATCAATAACATTCTCTCCCAGTCTAACCAAAAGGTGCAGCTGGCAGAAGAAGCAATTCCTACCCTATGCAACAGGCTACAGCACGCCGTCATGGCTAGCGACCGGAGATCTGCTGTTTTGGGGTTGAAAAGCTTCAGCAGACAGTATCGTGAAACGGTAGTTGAATATGGGTTACGTGGTTTGATTTCTACCCTACACAAAGACAAGGATAATTCTTTGATAGTCAAGTCGATTCTAGAATGCTTGATAATATTGTTCATACGAGGCGAAGGAGATGAAGATTTGACCCGAGGTTGGATTTCTCAACAGTCTAGATTGCAGAATGGTAAGTACCCTTCACCTCTTTTGCTAGATAACATTTCGTTTGATCAGTTTTCAATCTGGATTTCCGATGAGTTGACAAAGAACGATGAATCGGTGGCTGCATTGTTGGATATAATCATGGACGACACAGACTTTCACGTTCGGTTGTATGCCATTCAGCTTTTGGAAGCCTTAGTATCTACCAGACCCACTAAAGTAAAAGAGATCCTACTCAATATTCCAACAGGTATATCCACTATTGTTACCTTGCTATCAGATCAAAATGATCCTATCAGAAACGAAGCCATTTTGTTGTTGATGTCAATTGTGAATAACAACTTTAACATCCAGAAATTGGTAGCGTTTGAAAACACCTTTGATATCTTGTTTGACATAATTGAAGAGGAAGGTGGAATAAGAGGTTCAATCCTTGTGCAAGATTGTTTGACGTTGGTGACAAACCTTTTAATGTACAACGCATCCAACCAGAAGTTCTTCTTGGAAACTCAAGGTATTCCTAAGTTGGCCAGTTTATTGAACGAGCCTTTAAGCGATATTGGCGATTCTCAAATAGAACAATCCGGCACTGACGCTCCTTCCGGTCCCGAACTGAATGGTGCTGAAAATGAACACTTACCAAAACCACCAATGGTGTGGACTGACCAAAGAATCCAAAATATGTTGATTTGTTTGGATATATGCAGAATATTTATCGGGGAAGACTCGGAAAACCTCAACTCCAACCAGTTGAAGTTGGATTCAAATGGGTTGTTAATTATCGTATTGAAGTTGATCTTTTCTCCAGAGATTATAAATGCCATCAGATCCACTGCGTTATTAACTACGGCCGACATGATCAGAAACAACCACGAGCTTCAATTACAATTCAGCCAAATAGATATACCTTATATCGATCCATCGATGCCAACCCAATTGCAGTACTATGAAAAGCAGATTCCAATCACTTTGGCATTATTGAACTGGTGTTTGTTTATTAACTCGGTGCACTCATTCAGCATCAGGTCAGCATCAGCGTATTGTTTAAAGGCCTACTTCACCGGAAATAAAGAAGCCAAATTAACTTTCTTGCAAGAGCAAATAAAGTCTTACGCTGGTTCCACTGAAGACATTGCCGAAGAGAATGGTGTTGCTGATATAGATGTCAAACACTCAACTAAAGAAATCAACGGTGCCTCTAACGGAAGTGTGAAAAATGGTTTACATTCTGAATTCGTCAACACTCCAATTGCTAATATCTTATCCACGCTTATGGATTATGATTCTGAAATAAACTTGAATCCTTACAAATGTTGGTTTGCTTCTATCATCATGTTGTTCTTGTTTGAAGATGAAGAAGAATGCAGAGATTTAGCAATCTCGATTAAAACAGGCGACGAAGCACTAGGCGAAGAGGTAATGACATTTATACAATCAATTTCTGGGTTATTAGTTGCCAATTTGGAGAATAACGACCCAAGGATTTCAATTGGGTATTTGATGTTGTTGACGGTGTGGATGTACGAAGACAAAAAGGCAGTTGACGAATTCTTAAGTGACTCTTCGGTAATACACTCGATTTTGGCGTTTTTGAATAACAACTCAGTGGAATCTTTGGAAATCACTCGTTATATGGCCAATATTTTGTTGGGAGTGGGCTATGAATTTTCAAGTAAGGCTTCGCCAATACCCAGGTTAGAACTACACTCGTTGTTAGTTAAATCGTTAGGAAAACACAACTATTCGTTAAAGGTCCAGCAATTCAAAGACACATTTGTTTTCAAGAACTTTGATGAATACTCTTTTCTTTTTGCACAACAGGATGAAACTGGATTACCTGATGTGTATTTTGATTCAATTTATGTGGAGTTGATAAAGGACAACTTCACTAGAATCAAACGAGCAATTTACCACGATCCTAACTTGGAACCCCAGGTGAAAATCACCTTTGAAGACTTTGAAGAACTCGATGGAAAGTATAACGGTGTTTTCCAGGAGTACGACGAGTTTAAAACCAGGTCTTTGCAATTGAAAGAAAACTTGACCAATGAGATCGAAACCTTGAACACTGAATCAGAGAAGTTGAAGACAACTTTGGAAGAAACAAACACCAAATACAAAGAATTGGTTTCCAAAAATGACGTTACCGTCAAAGAATTAGAGGATATTACTAATAAGCTAAAGTCACTTGAAGTCACAAAGTCTGACTTGGAAAAGAACACCAGCGACTATTCCAAGGAATTGCAAGACTTAAAGAAGCAGCTAAACACCTCTGACGAATCGGTGAAGTGTTTAGAGGGTAAGTTGAAGCAGGCAGAAGAGCTTCGTAAAAAGGCAGAGGATGGTATTAATAAAATGAGCAGAGAGTTATTTCAGTTGTCCAGAGACAAAAAGGATTCTGAGAGCTCCATCAAGGATTTGAATAAGAAGATGGAAACATTGAACAAAACTTCGACAGACAACATCAATAAGTTGCACACCGAGAATAAATGCTTGGGGTCCAAGATCGAGGAGTTAGAAAAGAAGTTGGTAGAAGCTACCAGATGTCATCAACAGGAATTGAGAGACTTGAGTGAAAAGTTGGCCGACTCTGATGGCAATAACACGCACTTGATGGACAAATTAAGATCTGCTGCTTCTGCTTTCCAGGACTTGAAGTCGGACAGCGCAGAATTGCAACAGCAGTTGGAACTCAAAACCAAAGATTTGGGTGATAAACTATTGGAATTAAACGATTTGACGGTCAAAAACCATGCATTGCTATCTGAGAATGAACAATTAACAGCTACAGTTGCAGAATTGGAAGACAAATACACTCTTCTTTCTAAGCAATTCGACGACTTCAAACAAGACCATTCCAATAAAGCCGATAGTTTGGAGAAAGAAAACACAAGCTTGACTAAGGTTATTGAAGATTTGAGGACTGAAACCGCTGGCCATTTGAAAAACCATACCAGTACTGAACAGAATTTGAAGGAGTTGCAGTGCAAATTCCAGAGCTTCAAAGATGACCACGACAAGGTGATTAGGAGCCATGAAAATGATTTGGCTGAAGCCAAAGACTTGCACGCCAAAGAGCTTAGAGCTTTAAGGGCTGCTGAAAAGGAAATCATAGATAAGCATTCTTCTGTATCTTCAGAAAAAGAGAAGGAATTAAGTGGTTTGTCGGAGAAGTTACAAGAGTTGACAAAGGAATTGGAGTCGCAAACATCAAGGTTGAAAGCTGCTGAAGCGGACGGTGCTAAGAAGTCTGACGAGCTTCAAAAGTTAGAAAATGACTTGCATGCCAAAGAGAACGACCTTCAAGAGTTGGAGAGGTTGAAAACTGGTCACGAGAGTTTGACTAAGAACTACGATAGTTTGAACAAGGACCATGAGAGTTTGAATAATGACCATGAAAGTTTGAAGCTGAAACACAACGTCGTAATAGCTGAACGAGATAACCTTAAAGCTGAACATGTCAATTTGAATAGAGACATGGACAGTTTAAAAAGGAAAAACCATGACTTGAAAAATGAAAACGATGATTTCAAGAAAGAAAATGAAGATTTAAAAGCAGAAAACGATGATTTCAAGAAAGAAAATGAAGCTATAAAAGCAGAAAACGATGATTTCAAGAAAGAAAATGAAGCTATAAAAGCAGAAAACGATGATTTCAAGAAAGAAAATGAAGATTTAAAAACAGAAAACGATGATTTCAAGAAAGAAAATGAAGATTTAAAATCAGAAAACGATGATTTCAAGAAAGAAAATGAAGATTTAAAAGCAGAAAACGATGCTTTCAAGAAAGAAAATGAAGCTGTCAAAGAACAACATTCTAGCTTAAAAGCAGAAAACAACACTGTCAAAGAACAACATTCTAGCTTACAAGAAATCCACCACAAACTGGTCGCTGAACTCAAATCGATTACTGACAATCACCAATTGTTGAAAAACGAACACTCGTTGCTAAAAGGCGCTCATGATACTTTGAACCAACAGTACACCACCTTGACTGATACCCAAAACAAAGTGCAGAAGGAGTTCGAAACTATGAAAGAAAACCACGACGCCTTATGCAACGATCACCTGGAGCTTGCTAGCAAACATGAGAAACTCACCAGTTCTCATGAGGAACTTAAAAGCAGTCATGAAAATTTGAACAAAGACTATTCATGTTTGAAATCTGGTAACGAAAAATTGGCAGAAGAGCATAAGTCTATAACTGCAATGCATTCAGATGTTTCAAGAGAATACGAAGCTTTGGCTGCAGAATTAGCTAAATTGAAATCAGACTATAACTCCGTTAATGAAAAGAATAAATTGGCTTTGAAAGAATTGAAGGAACTCAAAATCAAATATGATTCTGAAACCGCTAAATTGGAATCAGAAATCGATCAAAGTAACACAACTATTGAATCGTTAAGACTTGAACTAAAGGAAAAAATAGAGGAAGTGGCTAAAGAAAGAGACATGTTGAGCGAGAGCTCGGAGACGGTGATTAAAGAGTATTCGGATAAAATCAACAAGTTAGAGAATACCATGAATGACTTAAAGACCGAACATGCAAACAACATCAAAACTTTAACTGATGCAAAGAGTATCGTCACCGAAGAACTTGGTAAATTGAAGTGTGATTACGAGGAATTGAAGACTGAGAGCAAAGAGTCTTGTACCAAACTTAACAGATCAATACAGCTGTCCACCAACCAAATCCAAGAGTTACAAACAGAGCTTATACTGAAAGATACCAAACTCAAGGCCCTCCAGGAAAGCTACGAAAATCTGGAAAAGAGTAGCCAAGTAGTCAAAGCTGATTTAGATAAGGCAGAGAAACAGATTAAAGCAGCACAAGAGAATTTGGACAAGAAAACAAATGCATACGAGACATTAGCCACTGAGATAGAAGAGAAGAACAAAGTTCATGGAGGATTAAAAGCTCAGTTGGAGGCTCTCGTTACAGCTCATTCGAAGTTATCAGAAGAGCACAGTGGTTTGAAGTCTGATTTAGAAAAGAAGTCAAGGGACCATGATGTCTTGACTTCTGAATTGCAAGAACAGTCAAAGGAGATGGATGAGTTGAAAAAAGACTTGGAAAAGAAGTCAACAGACCACGATGTTTTGAATAAAAACTTGGAAACCAAGGACAAAGAGTACGAAAAGTTCAAGATTGACTTGCAGAATGAACAAGAAGCCTTGAAGTCAGAATTAGAGAAGAAAACAGTAGATCATGAAGGGTTGAAAACAGATTTAAATAAGATGACTACAGATTATGAAGCTTTAAAGTCAGACTTGATGAAGAAAACCTCAGAGCACGACTCAGTCAGCCAAGAACTAGTTAAGAAATCAAAAGACTTTGAACTGTTTAAGGCTGAGGCCATAGCAGAACTCGATAAAACTTCATCTAGCGCCAATAAAGAGTTGTTGGAGACTAGGGCCCTTTTGGAAACCACCCAGAAGTCATTGAAAGAAATCGAAGAAGAAAAGTCAAAGCTTTCTGAAAATGCTTCCAAGTTGAAGAACGAGCTTGAAACCACTGTTTTGGCCAATAATAGTTTTGAAAAGTCAGCCAAGACAAAGACTATAGAATTAGAGAAACAAATCGAAAGCATCACCTCTGAGAAGCAGCTACTCACCAAAGACTTTGACACAGTGAAGACGCAAAAAGACCAGGTTTCAAAGGACCTTGAAGAAGCCAATTCTGAAAAAGAAAAGATTTCCAAAGAAAAGGCAGCTGTTACCAATGAATTGAAGTGTTTGCAATCAGAGATGGAATCGTTTTCAAGAGATTTAGAAACATCTAAGAAGGAAATCAGCAAATTGAGAGAGTCAGAAACCGAACTTTCCAAGGTCAAGAAGGATTTGGCAGCTAAGGACAGCACCATTAGTAAGATGAGTGGTGAATTGGAGACCACGAGCAAGGAACTTGGTTCAGCAAAGTCGTCAAGCGAGAGTAAAAGTGGTTTAATTGCGGATTTGGAGGCTGAATTAAGCAGAAAAGAAAGCAGTTTGAAGGATTTGGAGGCTGAATTAGGCAGAAAAGAAAGCAGTTTGAAGGATTTGGAGGTTGAATTAGGCAGAAAAGAAAGCAGTTTGAAGGATATGGAAGCCGAAGCGGTCAAAGCAGCTAAATCGAAAGAACTGGAGGCAGAAGCGCACAAAGCAGCCAACTCCAAGATTGAAGCAGATGCTAAAACTATAACTGAGACCGAACTCAAGTTGAAGACTCTTGAGAAAGAGAATGAGCTCAGGACAACCTCAAGCAATGAACTCCAGAAGGAATTGGACGAGTTGAAAGCCAAAATGAAGAAACTCAGTAGCTCCACGGTTCCAAAGTCCGAATTGGAAGATATGATGTTGTTGATGTCTGAAATGGAAGACGGCAAGCTGAAATACAAGGAACGTTTGAAGACGTTAGGAGAGGAGGTGAGTGATGATGAAGAGGAAGATAGTGACGAGGAATAGACGAAGACGAAGACGAGCAACTACACAACCATAAGTAATAGAAATAAGTAAGAAAGAAGTAAGAAAGAAGCAATAGAAATAAGTAACAAAGAAGTAATAGAAATAAGAGAAATAAGTAAAGAAATAGTTGAGCCGCGATGAGCCGCAAAACGAGCGGACGAGCCGCAACGAGCCGATGAGCCGCAAAACGAGCCGGTGAGCCGCAAAACGAGATGAGCAGAAAAAAAGAGTCAACTCATGATACTTTTGGTGGACTCCTACGACTCGTTCACCAACAACTTGTGTAGGCTCATAGAGCGGTCTACAGAAAAGGACGTGGTGGTGGTTCACAACGATAGCGTTGCTCCCGAAGCCTATCTTCCTTTTCTCGAGCAGTATCTCGATGTGTTGGATTATGTATTGATTGGACCTGGCCCTGGGCTGCCTCACATAAAGTCCGACGTAGGCATTATTCCGTGGCTCTTTGACTACTTCAAGGCAAATCCTGCTACTGCCGTTCCTATTTTTGGCATTTGTCTTGGGTTTCAGTGTCTTTGTCATGAGTTTGGAAATGAAGTCAAGAGACTCGATGACGTGAAACACGGCCAGATCTATGATGTGGTTCCATTAGACGAACACGATGGGTTATTCCAGGGTTTGTATGGCCAGAAGCTTGCTAGCGTCAGATATCACTCGCTCTTTGTGGATATTGAACAACTTAACGACACCATTGTTCCGTTGGCGGTGTGCTACGAAAATGCCACGCCGATTCTTATGGCGGGAAAACACAGGCTGTTTCCGTTCTACGGCGTCCAGTACCACCCAGAGTCTATTTGCACCGAACAAGGAGCCCAGTTGATGCGTAACTTTGATAAAATCGCTCATGAATACAATGTGAATCACAGAAGCCATATCATGAGCAAGGTTCGTACCAAACAGAACCGTTTGATCCAGGACCTTAAATTTAAAGTCGACCAGAAACCTTTACGTGATGTCAAGTATACAGACCACGGCGCAAGTGTTTTTGCACAGGAGTTGCCGTTCAATTCCGACCAAGTGCTGGCGGTGGATATCTGCGATGTGATGTTCAGTAATGACAAACAATGTGATTTTATTCTTTTGAACTCGGCTTCAATTCCTGGGGAATGGTCGATTATAGCACTCCCCACTCCCGGGAAGTCAGAGGTAATCACCCATTCGGTGGATGCCCCCGAGACTGTGAAAATCCAACGGTTCAAAACCGAACTGTCTGAGTTGGTGAACCTTGAAGGTCTGATCTGGCAGTTTGTCGCCAACAAATTCGGAGAAAAATATGTCAGCAGAGACTCAATTGTCAGCCAATTGCCCTTCAAGCACTCCAGGGACTTTCCATTTTTGGGTGGGTATGTTGGCTTGTTGTCATACGAAGAAGGACAGCACATTTTGATCGAGCAGCTTGGGAAAATGTGCAAAAACGATACCCCAGACTTGAAATTGGTGTTCATTGAAAGATTCTTGCTCTTGGATAACTTGAGCAAGCAATGGTTTTACTTCAGTATTGGTGACGACTCAGAGTGGAATTCAACGTTTGTCAACACCCTTGCGAGTAAATTCAAAGCACAGCAATTGAAGGCTAGGGTGTTGGATTGTAGTGTTCAGGATCTAACTAAAACTGAGATCAAATTCGAGCTTCCTAACCAGTCTGTTTATAACGACCAGTTCAGAAAATGCCAGGAATGGTTACATTCAGGTGACAGTTACGAGTTGTGCCTTACCACCCCTCTGAAAATATACCTACCCTCAGATGTAAAGGCCTGGGACATCTACAAGGTATTGGTGAACAAGAACCCATCTCCATACTCGTGTTTTATGGACTTTGAAGACGTGACGCTTATCTCTTCGTCGCCTGAAAGATTTTTAAGCTGGAAAGGGAACCAGAATGACAACGACACCAAAACCGTGGTGTTAAAACCCATCAAAGGTACGGTAAAGAACACCCCAGACATCGATGTTCACAAAGCCACTCAGATACTTAAGACTGCCAAGGAGATGGGGGAGAACCTTATGATTGTGGATTTAATCAGGCACGACTTGCACCAGTTCATACCCGAGGTGAAGGTTCCACATTTGATGGAGGTGGAGGAATACAAGACGGTATTTCAGCTAGTGACCACGGTGACAGGCGAGTTGGATGCAAACAAGAACTACCATGGAGTAGATATCTTATATAGCTCGTTACCACCGGGGTCTATGACAGGAGCACCCAAGAAACGGTCGGTGGAATTGCTTCAGAAGCTTGAAGAAATGCAACCCAATGCCGTCAAAGGCGGAAGAAGGGGTATCTACAGTGGTGTGGTGGGTTACTGGTCCGTAACCGATGATTCAGACTGGTCAGTGATCATCCGATCGGTTTTCCATTATAAAGATGATAAGGAAAACGACGACTACAACCTCTGGCGAATTGGGGCAGGTGGAGCAATTACGGTACTTAGTAATGCTCACGATGAGTGGGAGGAAATGCAATTGAAGTTGGCCAGTGCTTTGCAGGCGTTTAAGTAGTTGTATATAAGGAGTGTGGTGGCTTCCACATTAGATAAGATAAATAATGTATTATAAGGAAGTGTGTGGTTGAAAAAAGAAGGGTCTCTTGTGTCAGAAAAAACACTGAATAGGAATACAGTGTGAATAAAGTACTGAATAAAGTACTGAATAAAGTAATAAAGTACTGAATAAAGTGGATAAAGTACTGAATAAGAATACAGTACTGAATAAAGTTAACACAGTGAATACAGTACTGAATAATCTTCCATGAATAATCTTCCATGAATAATCTTACATGAATAAAGTACATGAATAAAGTACTGAATAAGGTGAATAAAGTACTGAATAAGGTGAATAAAGTACT
>JAJMLL010000046.1:0-13060 GCA_030569655.1 Yamadazyma tallmaniae
ATATTCTATATTCTATATTCTATATTCTATATTCTATATTCTATATTCTATATTCTATATTCTATATTCTATATTCTATATTCTATATTCTATATTCTATATTCTATATTCTATATTCTATATTCTATATTCTATATTCTATATTCCTAAACTTCATTCTTACACTTCATTCCTACACTAACACCCAGAACATTCAAATATAATATACATTATGCTATTCTATTCACCTAGGCATCAATTATCAACTCGTCGCATCCCCAGTCTTCAAAACTGCCATCTGGAAAGTACCTTCTGATGACCAATGGGATTTTTCTCTGTGCCAACTCCTTCATTGCTATCTGCAATGGGTCGGTTTCTCCTTCAATGTCCACCAAAACTGGCGCATTCAAGGAAATCTGCAACGCTCTGGTTCCCAAAACTCTGGCTCTTTCATATTTCGTCATATATGGCGTAGTGGTTCTCTTATCTTTTGGAATGGCCAACTCGGCTGTGGTTTTCTGTCTTGGTTTCATGGCATCTTCAGCATTCATGCCTCCGTTTATGATGGTCTTTCCATCCTCGGTTTTCATGTCGGTGTCGCCATTTTCCGGTTCGGGTTCGTCAAATTCGTTCTCGGAGAAGTGATCTGGCTGATCAAAGTCGTCAAAGTTTTCATTTCCTTCGTTGAATGCACTTTCTTCAATATCTGACATGTTGGATGAGATGAAAATTTTTCGCGCACTTGATGATAGTTGATATCACCACCACACTTAAGAAAAGAGGTTGATATTGGGAGAGTAGTGGGTATGAGGGAGGTGGTGAATTGTAGATGTAGAGTTGTTTGGAATAACCAAAAAGAGCTGGAAATTATTGCATTTGTGACTATTTCTGTGTTTTGTTTGATTTTTTTCGATGTCCACGGAAGGGTTTGTTCTTTTGTTGTTGTGAACCAATAGTACTCTTTTAGGCTCATCTAATTAACTACGATAACTGATAGTTACTACACTGATAACTGATATTTAACTACACTCATAAGATATTTATCTACACTTGTATTGGATACACTGGTAATTACAGAAATAGTTATCTCTGATAGTTACTACACTGATAGCTGATAGTTACTACACTGATAACTGATAGTTACTACACTGATAACTGATAGTTACTACACTGATAACTGATAACTAACTACACTGATAGCTGATAACTAACTACACTGATAATTACATACGCTGATAACTACTGATAACTGATAACTAACTACACTAGCAACTACCTACACTGGTAATTAGATACACTGATAATTGACTGTACTGAGAATTACGTACCCTGATAATCACATACGCTGATAGTTATCTACACTGGCAATTAAGTACACTGGCAATTAAGTACACTGGTAATTAAGTACACTGGTAATTATTTACTCTTATAATTACATACACTGGTAGTTATTTACTCTTATAATTACATACACTGGTAGTTATCTCAACTGGTAGTTATCTAAACTGGTAGTTATCTACACTAATAATTATCTGGTAATTATATACACTGGTAAGTAACTATACTGAGAATTACGCACTGATAATTAACTACACTGATTATTACGTGCACTATAATCAAACACACTGATAATTGACTGTACTGAGAATTACGTACACTGGTAATTAAGTACACTGGTAATTCAGTACACTGATAATTAACTACACTGATAATTGACAGTACTGAGAATTACACACACTGATAACTGCTAGTACACTGATAATTATTTACTCTTATAATTAACTACACTGATTATTACGTGCACTATAATCAAACACACTGATAACTGATAATTATCTACACTGATAATTAACTACGCTGATTATTATCTACACTGATTATCTGATAACTGATATCACATATTTATCCACTCTTATAATTATATACACTGATAACTACCTACACTGGTAATTAGATACACTGATAATTGACTGTACTGAGAATTACGTACCCTGATAATTATATACGCTGATAGTTATCTACACTGGTAATTAAGTACACTGGTAATTAAGTACACTGATAATTACATACACTGAGAATTGACAGTACTGAGAATTACACACACTGGTAACTGCTAGTACACTGATAATTATTTACTCTTATAATTATCACACTGATAATTATCACACTGGCAACATACACTTAATTACACTGGTGAAACTGATAAATACATCTCTAATACATCCCACATCTGTAAAACATCTACAAATATTCCCCAATCAGAACCATTCACACAGACTCCCTCATACTCGACCAATCCCCATTAATCTACACACTCACATCAAAATACGATTTTATTTATTTAGTGTAACCGAGTTACCTCTATACAATGCAATTATAATTCATCAGCAAATGGCAACACGTCCACATCACCAACAGCAACGTAGTTGAATGAATCAAACTTGACTGGCTTAGCACCAGCTTCTTCCACAGCAAAGTCCAATGGGGTTTCAAATGTAGATTGTAAAGCAGTAGCCAATTGAGCATTCTTGACTGAAGCCTTCAAGTCACCAGCAGAAACAGAGCTGACAATAGACTTGGCTTGTTTGATGGCTTCGGAAACTCCAGCAGCTTCACCAGAAGCAGAAACAACGAACAAACCAGCATCCTTGTATTTGAATAATTGAGATGAGGCACCAACCTTGGTCAATGGAGCAGACAACGATGGAACCACGCTGGAGCCAACAGCCGCACTTAAGATTTCAAACTGAGCATAATCAGCTGGCTTAACTGGTAACCCAATGGCAGCAAAGGAGGGACCAGAGGTTCTGATTCTAGATTCCTTTCCAAGGTATGACACCACTGGAACAGT
Source organism: Yamadazyma tallmaniae (assembly GCA_030569655.1). NCBI lineage: Eukaryota > Fungi > Ascomycota > Pichiomycetes > Serinales > Debaryomycetaceae > Yamadazyma > Yamadazyma tallmaniae. The sequence goes on from JAJMLL010000046.1 coordinate 2,831, forward strand.
AGCACCGGAACCAGACTTTGCAACGTCCAAGTTCAATTCACCCATAAACTTGGCCAAGTCTTCTTGAATCACACCAGAACCATAGATGCTGAGGTTTTCCAAGGTGTAAACTTCAGCAGCAAAAGCCTTGATTTCTTCTGGAGTGAAACTGTAGGAACCATCATAGTACAATGGGTTTCCGTACCCCTTTTTGAAGGAGATAGCGTGCAAGGCCTCGATACCACCGAAAGCAACATCGGCAGAAGCAGCGTGGTACTCACCCAAAGCAGCTGGCAACACAATCTCGGGTAATTCGTGGGGTCTAAAAGAAGTCTTGGAGATGACGTTTCCTAAAGCTTCAACAAAGTATGGCAAGTCTTCCTTCAAGAACTGGGTGGTCAACACGATGGAGTCTCTGGTAACGTTGGTGCTGACAATCCCTCCCAACAACTCGCTTTCTCTGGTGAATCTCAATCCAGATTTGACTTCGGTGTTCAAAAAGTTGTATTTGGACAATAAGTGGGCAATACCTGCCTTTCCAGCTTTGGAACCAGCGTTGTTGACGACAACAGAAAGGGTGGATAACTTACCTGGAGCATCCCTGGTGCTGATGCTGTAAGAACGTGAAGCTACACGAGATAACATTGTGAAATGATTTAATTTTTTACGTTGTTGAGACTTTTTCATAGTAATTATTCGCGGTTTGATTGGGTGGTTTTTAGTATGGGTGTACGGGTGTGCTGTTTGGCGACTTTGTTATACTTGAAGTGGAGTCTGAGTAGAAAAGGTCTGAGTAGAAAAGATCTGAGTAGAAGTGGAGTCTGAGTAGAAATGGACTCTGAGTAGAAAAGGTCTGAGTAGAAGTGGAGTGTGGAATAAAAGCTGGTTGGTTTAGAAATTAGAAATTAAAAGGTGAAATTGGATTGTGCAGATTATAGTGGTTCAGGTTGTCTTAACAGACCAGAAAGACTATATAGGATACAATAGCCTTTTAAGAGAGCAGAAAGACTACATAACATAACAGCCTTTTAAGAGAGCAGAAAGACTATATAGGATACAATAGCCTCTTACCAGACCAGAAAGACTACAAAAGGTATAATACTTTTAACAGACCAGAAAGACTACAAAAGGCATAATACTTTTAACAGACCAGAAAGACTACATAATATTTTGTTATAGGTGATTCCTAACCACTAACTAGTCAAGTAGTAATGTTATACCTTTGAAAAGTACTATGGGCTTCCTTACATAATTAGATTGCTTACTGAAGCACTATCTTATGATTGCATTGACTTACAACACTAAACTATATCTTTTGCACTGGCTTGCACAACTAGACTTATTTTTTATCTTACTCAAGACAAAATCTCTTCTATTATGGTTACTGAAACACACAAAATCAAACCAACTTTTGTAGAACTAAATAGACTACTTTCATGCTAACTTATAAAAATGCATCAACTCCAAAACTATGCCTGGGTTATTCTGATCTTCCCCCGTTCCTTCTCAGGAACCTCGTAGATATCACAGTAGTCACTGATCACCTTGGCCCACAAAAAGTCAATCATTATCAATACATGAACACCACCCCAGATCAAATTGATACTGTAGAAAAAGTTGGAGTTTCCGTTTCCAAGAACAATCCAACAATAGTAAAAGATTGGTGACAACAACAATCCAATGAGAAGAGTGATACCCGTCACATATATCAACTTGCAGTATGGAAAGATGGTTGCGCTGAAAATCGGCGTAAGGGAAATGGCATATCCCAAATCTCCTATGGTAGGGTATGCCTTTGTAAAAGAAAGCCACACGTAGCAGAGGAAGAATGCAAGCAACAGGTCGCCAATGGTGTCCTTCTTCTGTTTGTACTCAAATAACCTGATGGTCAAAGGCACCACGAACATAAACTGAAACAAGTTGAATACACCCAAGTAAAACGGAGTGAAAAATTCAAACATCTCAGTGAAGATGTACCACCACAACCCCACGTTTGGCTGGATCTTCAGGAACTTGATTATTGTTCCGTAGCACTGATCCAAGAAGTCCATAGAACCAGTCATGATCATTGAAAGGAGCACCAAAAACCCCACGGCCGTGAGATACAATGCAGGGCCCTGGAAGTATATTCTGGCCAACTCGGGGCATTTCACGTGCTTGTGTGCTAAGGCCAACATGGGCACTATGAGGAACACAGGGGTGTAAGACAAGTACGATGCAATGGCCAAACTAATCATAGATCTAGGCAAGTTGCCTTGCACCACCTGCAAAACACTCTCGTTCACAAACAATATGGTAAACACAAACGTACAATGAGACAAGTTCATCAAGATCATGATAGGGTTGAATAAATAGAACGACATGATCAAAGCATCTGACACCTTGTACAACTTTTCACGTCTGCGCTTACTATTGTAACCATGGTACCAATTATTCAACGCTACTAATCGGTAAGCAATCAACATATCTATGGAGGCATATATGGCGTTGATGGCTATTGGAAACACGCCAGATGGAACATACTGCTTGAACACGTAGAAAAAACACACTAGTAAAGGTGGGTGGTGGTTGATTCCACCATTGTAGGGGTTGATTCCATTGGAAATATAGAAAAATGCCTCTTGGAGGGAAGAATAGGAGTTGATTGGAGTCAGAAGCTCCACTGAGGTGGCTAGCCTCAACGGTATGTCGGGTAATACCGTAGGAACGAGGAATCGAACAAGGAACCCTAACACAAGGATGTTATTCATATCAACGATTCTACTGCGAATACGTGTGCGAAAGTTTTGTGCGAAAATTTATTGTGCGAAAATTATTGATGGAGGTATGTTTGTGGATGTTGTAGGGTACTGGCTGGTGGATAGTTGGTTTGTGTAGGTGGTTGTTGGATACCAAAAGACTAATACCAAAAGACTAATACCAAAAGACTTGACTACCAAAAGACTAATACCAAAACACTTGAATATATGCGTTTACTACAGGATGACCTTTTTGAACAGAAGTGTATGGGATTAGATATGTGAATAGTTTTTGACTAAAACTTGGACCTGAAAATGAAAATGAAACGAAATGAAACGAAATGAAACGAAATGAAACGAAATGAAATGAAGCGAAAGGAAATGAAATGAAAATGTCTTTGGATCACAGCTACTAGAAAATGTGACCCTGTACCCAGAATAGCTAATACTAACTTCTTGTAGGCCAACCCTTTGATCCCACACAGATTCCTCGAGTCACTTACCGATAAAAAGGTGGTGGTGAGGCTAAAATGGAACAAGACCGAATACAAAGGTCGCTTGGTATCAACAGATGACTATATGAATCTCAGGTTGGAGAACGCAGTTGAAAGCATGTGGGTGGAGGGCCATAGAAACGATTCGGACATTGGTGACATTTTCATCAGATGCAACAACGTCATGTTTATCAGAGAGGATGTGGACTTGTAGATGTATTCTTAGTATAGTGGAATTAACTGTTCTTAGTATAGTGGAAACAATGTCGCTGTTCTTAGTATAGTGGAATTATAGTCGCTGTTCTTAGTCTATAGTGTAATATAGGGTTTAGTCTTGTTCCAAGCGTAATCTTAGACTTCTAAAGGTCTCTCCCATACTACCATACCTCTTAATGGCATCATATACTGGTTTTTATTCAATCTGTTAATAAAAAAACCATTCTAATCCAAATCAGATGTTAATTTCCAAAACCTCTACTTTTTACTTATTATTCTGTTGTATTCCAATTTCTTTATTCTGTTTCCTACATTTTCTTCACTCTTCCTACATTGTCTTCACTCTTCCTTTCTACTCAAAACAAAATTCTCATTTTTCAATGGACGAACCAGCACCTTATGGTGGGATTATGGTCCAGAGCTTGGTGGATGAAAACGAAAAGAAGGAGTTATTGAAACAACAGAGTGTGGAAGTGGTGATTAACGGCCAAACCGAAGTTCTCAGACCAGAAGCTATTTATTTAAAAGGTGTAGACTCATTATCCACCGCAAACATTGAAGCTTTCGTCAACTATTACGTCAACTACACGTTTGTGGAATCCAAGCAAACAAATGAACATGGAGAAGAACAAGTTGTTATAAATCATGAACCTGTCCCTTTTGAACAAGAGGTGAAATTTAGAACCCAATGGGTTAATGACAGCTCAGTTAATATCACCTTTCTGACTCATGAACAAGCCAAAAATGGTTTAGAAAAGCTTTCTATCACATCCAGTAATCCAAACATAGCGAAACCACAAGAATCTTTGTCGGAAGAGGCTGCTATTGCTAGTTTAGTGCAGGAAAGAGAAGCAAAGCCATACAATCCAACCATCGAATTTCAAAAAAAATCATCTTTAGCCAGCAGATTAGGCATGGACGAAAATACTGACGAAGCCATGGACCAAGACTCCTCTTCTGTGACTATTTTCGTAAGAATGTCCTTGCAATCGGATAGAAAGGTCAAAAATGCCGCTGCCTATTCAAGATACTATTTATTGCATGGAGAGCCAGAAAGAAAGCCTAGACCAAAGTTCAAGCCAAAGAAAAGAAGACATGATCGTGACTATGACTTGTTTGCTGACAAGCTTCATCATGGAGACAGAAACAGAAATAGAAGACACGATGATGACGATGAGGATTTGTTTGCTGAAAAATTAAGATCCAGAGACACTGAAATGAGAGACCGGTCTCCCACGAGATAATTGTATATTATGTATCTTGTATTATTTCTATTTTGTGTGGATTTCACTATCGTTCTCTGAATTTGATATTCTGTAGATTTTCTTTTTGGCCCCAACAAAGACAAATCATGCTATTCTGGGGATTAAAATGACTTTCTATGATTTTAATGGCATTCCTCGTCTCATATTTAATTACCCTCCTGTCCAAAGTCTTCGGTGAACTTGACATGGTTCTCTATGTCCTTATCGTTCACAGTTGGCCTGTTGCTCTTAATAGACTTGATGAAATCCTTGATGGTCAACTCTGGTTCCTTCAATTCATCGGTGTCGATATCTTGCCAGCTCATTTCCACCGCCCCACTGTCTCCTGGCGAACACGGAGTCAATTTTCTTTGTTCTCCTTCATATGATTCCTTAAAGTGTGTAGCTTGCTGAATCTTACGAATAGGTTGCATCAAAGCATCTCTCACCACCACAGCTATATCATGACCAGAATACCCAGTAGTCATACTGGCCAATGTCTGGTAGTCATGCGGTGTACACTCACATGGAACCTCGCCAATATTAATGTCAAACATTCTAGTTCTTGCATCTTCATCTGGTAATGGAATATAGATTCTTCTTTCGAATCTTCTTCTGATAGCAGCATCTAATTGCCATGGAATATTGGTGGCTCCCAAAACAAGCACCCCACTGGAATCATTACCCACCCCGTTCATCTGAACCAATAATTCGGTTTTGATTCTTCTCGACGCTTCACTTTCTCCCTCTCCTCTAGGTCCACATAATGCATCAACTTCATCGATGAAAATAATAGAAGGTTTGCTTTCTCTGGCCATGGTGAACAACTGCTTCACCAATCTTTCGGACTCACCCATCCATTTACTAACCAAGTCAGACGATGATACCGAGAAAAACGTGGAGTTTGCTTCGGTAGCCACGGCCTTGGCCAAATAAGACTTACCAGTACCTGGTGGTCCATACAACAAAATACCTGATGTGGGTTTTCTGTTCCCTTTGAACAACTGAGGAAACTTCACAGGCAAAATCACTGCTTCCTTCAAAGCTTCTTTGGCGCTTTCCAAACCCGCAATGTCATCCCAACTGACATTGGGCTTTTCTGATAAAATAGCACCTGCCAAAGCCCCTCTCAACTTCTTGGTCTCACCATCGTCGTCTTCGCCGCCAGCTTCCCCCGATTTTTTCAGCTTAGTGGCACCATTGCTCGAGTTCTGTTCGGATTTCTGGGATTGCTTTTCCAAATGGTCTTTCAACTGTTCTGCTCTGGAAAGATATTCAGTGAATTTGGACTTGATCAACTCTTTAGACTTTGCGTTTTTCTCATACTTAATTGCCAACATTAAATAATCCAATCCGTTGTAGTACAACTTGTATGCTTCTTCATATCTGGTAGCAGTGTCGGCATCAATGGCCTTTTGCACAAGGTCTATACCCTTTGTCAAAAAGTCTGCTCCAGACATAGGGGTTTATTACAAATGGAGATCGCGAAAGATTAGATTTGACTGAGCACTCCGGTACACCGGCCTTGGATGATGGGGCTGGGAAAGTACTAGATACTTGTGTGTTTACTAGTATTTGATACTTGTGTTTACTAGTATTTGATACTTGTTGTTCTTTCTTTGCTTCTGTGAATCTCTGGAAAATGACGATGGTCACGTGATATTCGAAACACTTCAAGATATGATGTCTGAAACAAATCAACATTTACTCTTCGTAAAGATGTATTGAGGTGCTTAGTTTAGAAACAAACATAAATGGCCTGTATTGAGGTACTTAGTTAGGAAACAAATATAAATGCCATGTTCATGATGGCTAGGATTAAGTGGTCGGATAATTACGCTACAGTCCAGATATTACTGTATATACTAAAAACCAAGCTTGAAAAGAATATCAGATTCTTCGTTCTTTCATGCATTCTTCATCCATTCTTCATTCTTTCATCCATTCTTCATCCATTCTTCATCCATTCTTCATTCTTTCATCCATTCTTCATTCTTTCATCCATTCTTAATCCATTCTTTTCGTCAAGTAGATTTAGCTATATTGGTTTTATGTGAAAATAAGTAACCATAAAATTTTGTGTTTGGAGTTCACATTTACCTTCATGGAATCTTGTAAAAAGAGTATAAACCTTACACATCAAACCAGAGCAATAAAATTAACATAAAAGAACACCCGTTCACTATGACATTTATTATTATATATAGAAATTATACACTCTTAACGGTTAGATTTAGCAACTCTTTCTAATTCATCCTTCTTTTTGATAGCGTAAGAAGTAGAAGAACCCTTAGCAGCGTTGATTAATTCTTCAGCCAAACATTCAGCAATAGTCTTGATGTTTCTGAAAGCAGCTTCTCTAGAACCAATAGTAAGCAAAGCAATAGATTGGTTAACTCTTCTCAATGGAGAAACATCGACGGCTTGTCTTCTGACAGTACCGGAAGAACCGATTCTGGTGGAGTCTTCTCTGGCACCAGAGTTAACAATAGCGTCAACCAAGACTTGTAATGGGTTTTGTTCGGTCAAGACGTAGATAATTTCCAAAGCGTGTTGGACGATTCTGACAGCCTTCAATTTCTTACCGTTGTTTCTACCGTTCATCATCAAGGAGTCGGTCAATCTTTCGACAATTGGCATTTGAGCTTTTTTGAATCTTTTGTTAGCGTATCTACCGTTGGATCCTGGCAAGAAAACTGGCTTTAATTGGATGTAGTCAACCAAGGAGATATCTTTGACTTCAACATCTTCGTAGCTCCACTTGTTGAACAATTTGATTTCTTGTTGAGCCTTTTGGATGTCAACTGGCAATTTGGTGGCTAATTCAATAACTTTGAATTCTTCTTGAACAACTGGTGTTTCAACTTCAACGTCAGACATATTGGTATTGTACTAATTGAAAATTTTATTTTTTTTTCACGCTAATGAAAAGTCTCAAAAAAAATTTTCAGGCTCGAATTTTCAAAAGTCTCATCAGGAGTGCACATAAACGCTCGAGCCCTGTAAGCCCTGGTATCGAGCGCGTGATAAGTGACTGTGTTTTTCGTAGGTAGTGGAGGGTGGGTATTCTATATGATTTGGTAGTTGATGGGGTATTCTACAAGATTTGGTGGGGTCATAGCTGGTGCAATTGCTAGGGTGTAGTTTGTTAGAAAGGGAAATCTGTCGTTTATTTTGTATTTAGCAAAACTAACTTGACTGTCATAGATAAGCAACTAAAAGAACTTGAGACCATGGTTAGTTATGTAACAAGAAACTCAGTGAACTAGAATAGACACCAGTTACATATAGGAAACGTCAACTAGAGTGGTGTTGACGACTAATACATAGTTGATACCGCCTTTTTGAGCGATTACTGGTTTGGTTGTAGCATCAAGAGGATATTCAGCTAAAATGGCATTATCTGGTAATTTGATGCCTTGAGCAAAAGCACATGCCACGGAGGTTAGAAATGCAATGTAGAACTTCATAGTAGTAATAATGGGTCTAATTATGAGTTTGGTGTTCATATGAAGAATTTATAGTTTTTATGTAAATGTTTCAGAACTGGTCTTTTGCAGCCAAATCAGGAATTTCGAACTCTTCTTTGGTTGTTTTTTTTTTTTGGCACTGCAGGTCTTGTGGTTTTTATGACTTGTGGCATCTATTAATTATTACAGATTAGCAATTATATAGATACCAATCGAATGACTTTGTGAGTTTTATGTTTTAAATTCTTTAGTTTGTTTCAAAAATGTCAAATTTGCATTTCCACACAAGAGATAAAAGACCTCCAAAAATCATATTTACAAAATAGACATAGTAACAGTCTGAAAAAGAAATAGAAACTACAACAGCCCGAAGAATATACTCTATGCCCAATTAATACCAAAATAGTCTAACATGAAAGATCCAAAATAGTCTAGCATAAAGATCCAAAATAGCCTAGCATAAAGATCCAAAATAGCCTAGCATAAAGATCCAAAATACTATGTTTGAAAGTAATAATTGCGATTACATTACTTTCTGTACAATTTATCTTGACAACATCATCTCTTAAACTACAAAAGAAGTTCAATTCCTAGCTTATTCAATAGTCACCTCTACTGACTCTCCCCACGAACGTCACCCAGTCCTTTCTGGAGATGGTAGTAAGGCTGTAGTAGTCATCAAAATGTGTTTCGCGGCAATGACAAAATATAAAAGGAAATAATCTTGTTCATAACATTAAAATTCTGATGTCCAAGCAAGAATACGGTGCTCCAACTGGAGCTCCTCCAGAATGGGGAAACTCAGGAAAAGATAGCTACAATGCACCATCGCAACCACCTCCACAGAGTTATGGCGGACACAGCGACGAAAGAGGTATGTTTGGTGGGGGCCATCAACAAGGATACCAACAAGGATATGCTCCACAAGGTAACTACCAACAGGGATATCCTCCTCAAGGACAAGGCTACCAACAAGGGGGCTATTACCAACAACAACAACAACCACAACCTGTTTATGTCCAACAACAGAGTTCTAGTGGACCTGGAGCTGGTGGTTGTCTTGCAGCATGTTGTGCAGCTCTTTGTATCTGCTGTACCTTAGATGCTTTGTTCTAATACTGTAGTTAATATAAGACATTTGATAGCGAATTGAGGTGTGTAGACTTGTTTTAAGTAGTGAAATGGGCACTTGTGTATGGCTTGATGGTGGCTTAGAGATAGTTGTGCAGAGAATTCCAGAAACCAAATATGATTTCTACAACTGAATAGATTATTGGTCAATGTTTACTACTAAGCTTATAAATGAGGTGATGGTATTCTATAGCCCTAGTGAATTACACTTGATTAACGAACGTTCTGGGTTATTAATTTATCCACGGGCCCTAATGATTGGATTAGCGAGTCTCAATACAGATAATTAAGCCGGCGTAAGTAAGCAATTGTGCAGTCTCTTTTCAACAAAGGCTTCTAAAATGGGCGAATTTCTCCTATTTTGAAAACAGGTCACGTGTGGATAGTTTACTGGACAAAGTAAAATGAGGGAAAACAGGCTTCAACAAAGCCTGTGTGGCGTAATGGTTAGCGCATTTGACTTCTAATCAAAAGATTCCGGGTTCGAGTCCCGGCATGGGTTTTCTTTTTTCATTCCAAAACTACTTTTTTACATCTATCTTTATAATAGAATCATTTTTACATCCAGTATATTCATTCTGTAGAAGTTGCTCGAGATCTAAATCCATTCACATCCAAGACCACAAACCATTACCAACCCAATCTAACTCTAACAGGTTTGAGCTTTTCCCAAAGGGCTTGACCATTGGCAAGATTCCAAGTTTCTCTGCTCCATGCTGTAAGATCTCTACTTTGTTTTCAGAGTCACTGGAATCTTGTGACTTGACATTATCAAATGCTCTAGGCAAATAATTCAAGAAATAATCATTAATAACAGGAGTCGGGATGGAGTTGGGCAAATCATTTACAGTTACAAATACAGAAGTCTTATCTTTGACAGAAGTCCTTGAGCCAATCAAAGTAGCAATTGAAAACAATATATCCAAGTCCTGGAAATTGAAGCCTCCCAAATCATTCA
>JAJMLL010000047.1:0-12345 GCA_030569655.1 Yamadazyma tallmaniae
CTTCAGGAGTAAAAATTGGATAAGGAACCTCAACAATAACAGTAGCTGTTTCGCCCGGAACGGCCTCGATGGTAGTGGTAGTGGTTTTAGCTCCGGTCCAGGTGGAAGTTATAGAAGTAGTTGGAATAGGAACGTTCACCTGTATAGTTTCGGTTTCTCCTGCAACGTAAGGTAAAGTGGTGATCATGGTGGTGGCTCCCAACCAAGTAGTGGTTTCAATTACAACTGGAACTCCGTTTGAATCTGCTCCATCAATAGCATTGTTTGCATACAATACTTGTGCTTCTAATGTTGGCAGATTAGAAGCAGAGCCCTTGCAATGAGCTTGGTTGGTCCAATGCACACTTACTTGTTGGACGTCAGCCCCAACTTTATTGTCAATTTGTACCATTACACGGTAGCCAGCTGGAATGTCAGCGTATTTAACTGTGAGCAGAGTACTACTACATGTCTTAGTATGAGTAATATCTTCCAAGTTTTTTGGCTTACCAAAGTCATTCACTGAACTTGTCCTACCGACTTTCAACAGAGAACAAACAATAGTTCCAGACTTCGGTTTAAAAGTAAAAGTTCCACTTGTGATACCTGAAGGACAAGTGTATCCTATAAGTGCGAGTGTTTCTTGGTTTGCTACACCAGAAGGTTTCATACTAGGTAAGAAATTCTGAATATTATTACCTAAGTAATCCGCAGGAAGTGGCTTGAATACTAAGTCATGGGTCAACGAATTTTCACCATCCTTGAAGGTGATAGTGTTGGTACCAGCCTGGAACAAGTTAGCACAAAACAAGGCAGTACTCAATCCATTAAAACCTTCATAAAATGTAATTGGAAATGTAACGCGTCCTAAAGCTTCAGTACTTGGTGTAACCAAAGTTGATGTTATACACTGTAACCTCGCATCCAGCGCAACTCCAATAAGATTACATGTCGCAAGAACATCTTTTCCATTTTGGAGCTCGACAGTTCCCAGAGTAGTACCAATTCTGTTAACACAAGGCATATTTAATGTAAAAGTATCACCTGCAGCAAGTACATTGTCTCTGATGGACCAAGATATGGTTGGATACCAAAAGGGTGAACTCGGCATTCCTACTGGTTTTGGTGGGGTGGTGTGATCTTCATAAACTAAATCGGTGAAGTCAGTGAAGATACCGGTCACTTCTTTTGCAACTGTGAGTTGACAAAACAACAGCAACAAAAATGCATAACGAAGGAATATTAGCATCGAAACCCGTAAATTCTATGTTAGAATTGGAGAAAAAGTAGCAGAAGAACATAGATTATATATTCTCCAAGAACTTAGAGAGGAGGCTAACAATAAATTTCACGGCACAGTAAAAAGACCATAAATAGAATAAAATAAATGTTTATTTTTATTGTATTATAATGTTAATCAAACTATTGATACTGGCAATTGCCGTGTACATCTTATAAAATATTTTTATGAGATATTTATGAAGGAGATCATCAATTCCAGTAAATTTTCGAAGATTTTTGTTTAAGAACTAATTTTTTTACAAACAGGTGGCATATTGGTAGAAGTAGCTGTAAAACAATAGTGCAGTTGCATTACTTAAGTCGGCAGCAATTGTAAAATAGTACTTTTAGGTGTCATTTTATCGATTTCTGAATTCCTATACCTGGTATCGTTAAAACTCATGTTGCTTTCGGTTTCGTAACTTGGTCTACTGTATTCTCTGCTTATTCTTCTTCTGAAGTGCTAAGATTACCTATAACCTTCAATCTAGTGACAAATGCGCAACTTTCTTGCTAAACCAAGCGGAATCTACTCTCGTATGTCATTTTACTTCTTCATCTTGCAGAGCATGACGCGCAAAAGCCTAGATTTATTTTTGGATCGGTTCGCGCTTGCTACAGTTACATACATAAACATAACTAGGCTATTTATGCCTAAAATTTTCCTTATAATTCTCAATCTCTAGATTTCTCACAAAATATTCTGAAAGAGAGCTTGAAATCGCCTAATTGTGGTTGGAATATTTTCTGTATTTGATCAGTGATAGGAAAATATTTTGGATACTGTGTAAAGTATTTGCTTTTTAGATACAGGTGCAACAAGGTACTGTATATGTATTGTTGTTTTCGTTTTCGTATTTATCAGACGGTTTTGAGTGCAGGAATTTACGTGCACTGTGAAACCTTGCTTGCACTCTACCTCTCTTATTCCAATGTCGATCAAATTGAACGCACACCTAAAGGGAAACTTGAAGAGAGGAATCATCGCTAATCCGATCACGCGTCGTAAAAATACCTGTTATAATAATACAATTGATGTAATGAAGATTTTATTAATCACTTCTTATCATGTTCTGTTTAAGTTTATATAATGCAGTAATTTGTTTTAGTGGTTACTCGGCTTAATAATATAGGCTGCTTTAAGAACTCTGCTTATCGTTTCATTGAATTTCTATCAGCATTGCTGTTATTGAAATGCTTGTGATAGCAAAGCCAGCTTTTTGCAACATCAATATTACCTATAATAGTCTCAGGAATACATTGCCTTCATATCACTATATATCTCTGAGTATCTTGCATATATATGCTTAGTTGCACTATAATTCCTTAAGAATATTATTAGCATTCATTTTGCAGATACCTTAGTTCGTAAAGAAATATTTTGAGATATCGCGTCCTGGAACGAGAGCTCAAAATGCCTCTACTGGATTACAGTATATACACTTTTGATTGGCTGAAACGTTGATGTTTTGTCTATTCTTGGATAAAAATATACCAAAGTAGCATATTTTTCTTGCATCTAATGTCTTTTGTGTGCAGTGCTGAGATCGTATTTCAATTGCAAGTATTTTTTGAACTTGTGCATAAAAAGATGGAACCGAGAAGATTTTGTGCACCATTACACTACTAAAAAATAACCTCATTAATAATTACGAATAAACAAACAGCTGATTTGAAAGTAAATCCTTGTTGAGGTATCGGTTTAGAAATCCGAGAGAATAAACTATGTTTGGATTACGTACTCACTCAACTGAACATCCTAAGATTGTGGTACCACGTTTTATATACGTGGTTTGGTAATATGTTCATGTGCTTACACTGATTTACTCACTATGCAGTGCAGGACCTACTGTGTATCCCCTTGGTTTTCTGAAGCACTCTCACGTTTTCTTCTTGTATGGTATATGATAAGTAAGATCAGCATGACCTTGTTTGTGGGGTATGCTTCTTCAATTCCATGGGAAATTGCTTTCTATCCTCTTGCAGAAATTTCAAGTGATGGGTTAAATCTGTTGTTACCGACCAATAAACAGCCAGCAGAGATAAACAGCCAGCAGAGATAAACAGCCAGTAGAGATAAACAGCCAGTAGAGGTAAACAGCCAGCAGAGATAAACAGGAAGTACGATGTTTAACTGCAGGTTCTTTAAATCCGCCCAGGATTATAATGGCTTCATTTGATGACTTCTTAGACTCCCAGTTCTGCCTAGATGCGAGCCCGGAACGGGCCATCCTGAACTCTATGAGTCCTGGTTTACAGATCTATTTAATAATGATGCACTTTTCAGAAAACTCTCGCTTAAAGGTCTGGGTTACTGAGCTTTCCAAATACGACTGAATTCATCAAAGCCTACTAAAATATATAAGGTTAAAAATTCTTCAAAGTCTTCAAAGAATCACACAAGCTTAATTAAACTCTCTTTGATGAAAGAAACACTTAAGAATTGAGGTATCTATGCAGAGAGTCACTCCTGTACTTACACAGTATTCTCTGATCGATCCTTCAACAACTCAGCGCTAAGAATAGTAGTTGAACAAAACAAAAAGAGTATTTATACTAGAACTAGTGTAAAGGCAAGGAATATACCTTTATTACGGAGCACATAGGAAGAAGAATACTAATTGAAAGCAGTAAGCTGTTCAAAGAATAAAATCGTACTAACTCATAAAGTGTGTTGAGAATAATTAAGTGGGAAATTGTAGATGATGAAGCCTCGTCTTCATAAGTATTTCCAGTTTGAACCCCAATAATGGCGATACTGGCTGAATACTGAGGTGATTTACTGGCGGTATTGATTGAACCTGATCCTGATCCTGAGGTTGTAATGGTGACAATAGTAGCTATTGTTGTAGAAATCTTAGTTGTTGGACCTTGAGGACCAGGAATAAAGCTATTTTCACTTACATCCACCGTGTCTGTAACTGTGGACTGCTCTAGAGTTGATTGAACTGGTTTCAAACATGTTTTACTTGCAACTGGTGGCTCTCTAACAACACTAGAATTACTCCATTTCGGAATAACTTGGGTTTCAACGATAACGAGTGTACCAGTCCATGGTTCGGTGGCGGTAACAGTCACAGGATGGGTAACAACAACAACATGAGGGCTTCCACTAGAAGGAGTAGTGGTGTAGGTTGTGGATTCACTTCCTTCAATAGCTTCAGTGTCATACGGAACATGGACGATGACAGTAGCAGTAGAGTAACCACTAGGAGTGATTGTTTCGGAACTGATGACACTACCAGCCCATGGTTCGGTGGCGGTAACAGTCACAGGATGGGTAACAACAACAACTTGAGGGCTTCCACTAGAAGGAGTAGTGGTGTAGGTTGTCGATTCACTTCCTTCAATAGTTTCAGTGGCATACGGAACATGGACGATGACAGTAGCAGTAGAGTAACCACTAGGAGTGATTGTTTCGGAACTGATGACACGACCAGTCCATGATTCAGTAGCTGTTGTTGTGTAGTAAGGCATGTCAACAATCACAGAAGCTGTGAATTGACCATCAGTAGCAGTGATAGTACGTGTTTTGGTGTATGAACCAGTCCATAGTTCAGTAATGGTGGCGGTAACAGCACAAAGTCCTAGGTTATTATCTCCCTGTATGGAATACCAAGGAATATTGCTCTCTGTCAAGATAGTTCCATCAGGCACTTGGACCTCGACACCAATGACAGCACCAACTGGTGCCTGATTATAATACATGAAACTTATTGGATAATAATAGCCTGCTTGCAAAGTACTAGTGTAACTACTAGGATGAAAGCCATGGTTAGTACCGAACGATAGCAACTGAAATTTAGCAGTAGAGCTAGAGGAGTATCACAGCAGGCAAAAGCACCTGCACTTCCAAGACCCATGGTAAGGAAATCATCTGCTCTGGCAATTCTGAAAATATATACACCTGTTTGTGGAGCCAAAAAACAACCGGACAATTTCATACCACAATGACTTGCTTCGATCAGGTACCCATATGGCAGGCGGTAGTCGGGACCAGTAGTAGCAACGTCACTTTAAAAGAAGACAATATTTGTAACTCCATATTGGGTATGAATAACTGGTTTGGCAGCAATTGAAACAAGAATAGCAATACCATTTGCACCAGCATCTAGTTTATCGAGATCAACGGGACTATAAGGAACATCTTGGTAGTAATCAACTCGAAGACTCCTTGAGGCAACTGATATTGGTAGGACACATGCGTCCAAGTCTAAGTCTGCAGCTATAGAGGTATTTTTGGGTTTTTCTAAACATATGAAGAGTTCATGACTAAATCTTTTCAAAATGTGCAAAGCGCTAATATCAACAAATTTTGATTTTTGGGTTCGGATAGTCGTAAAATTTTGACGCGAATCAAAACATTATCAATCTCGTACTTTGAGGTGTCGTCTACATAGCGAAATTCGTAAAAAGCTTGCATGATGTTATTGGCGTGTATAACCTACTTTTTTAATTTTTGGTTTTATTTCTTGAATGACTTATTAACAAGCATCAAAAACGGTATTGGCGTCTTTAGCTTAAGGCATTACAAATATGTTAGCTAAATTAAATTTTGAAAGGCTTTTGTAAGATAGGATTGATATCAAAACCATCATCTAACAATAGTGACGAAGGATCAGAAATGCTAAGGGTAGTAAGCACGCATCGACTAGTCTAATTGCTATGCATAGTGATGTTTCTGGTTTTCCCTACGTAGATTTCGTATTATCCATAGCCCATCAACCACAACAAAACTAGATATCTTCAGGTTCAGCCACGAAGCTGAATTTTCTCCTAATAAAATTGCTGGTCCACGTGTATGAATCCTCAAAATCTAGACTTGAGACATACCTATTTTCGCTCGCGCGACATTTTAGTGGAAATTCAAAACCAGATTAAAAACCTTTTACGAAATTTCGGAGTTATTTTTAGTAATCGTATCAAGACAAAACCAATGTCCACATTTATGCGCGCTAGAGTTCATTTGCAATTGGCGATGGCGATGACTACTATTGAAAGTAGATACTTTAAGTACACATCCTTATCTTCTTATTTATTCAATTATGAATGAGAAGCTTTGATTGAAAGATTCGAAGAGCTTGTTGGATGTGGACTTGGCACATTTGAACTTTAAATACTCTTCGAGAAAAGCTCTGTTCAGGTAGAACAGCTGATATTGTAGAGGATTCGATGGTTACTAGCAATCCTAACAGACAAAAACTTAAATACAACCTGAAATTGTTACTGTGATTTTATCTTCTAGTCCTATTACCTATTGTCGTAATACAGTCAGCACACGACTTCAATTCCGAGAGAAGTCCTACATCCAAAACTGATTGAATTGTAAACAATAAGGTTTAACATGCAGTAGAAACTGGCACTGTTCACAAAAGATTTACATTATCACAGATATTATTGAATATGGCTGGTTAATGTTCTATTGGTGGATACATTCTAGATTTGTCATGAATGCAAACAGAGAGAATGCTGCAACATAAATTGCAAGAATCTAGCTCTGGATGTTGTCGTGTATGCTTATTTTTTGTCTCGGTCAAACGTATCCTGTTGTAAAAATTATGCTATCATGAAATTATAGCCTAGGTCTAAAAGTCCTGTATATTGAAATCCACTTCGATTACTTGCATAGTTTCACTAAACAGAATTTATAATAGGAGGATTTTATTGCGGGGTGTAAATTTCAGCTTCTCCTCAAGTACGAACTAATCCAGATTGTCTCATATTGGGGAGCGCATTTGTGATCTTCTTATCTGTACAATTACTATCAAGCATCCACTGTGCTTGAAACTTCTAATTTAATCTGTTGCATAAATGGAAGTTGTGTCCTACGATAATACGAACTAATACTGACATCAATACTGGAATACCTCAAACTTGATAACGCCACGATGAACTTGTTATGTAAGCCTATTCAGGTTTAACTGAAACTATTTCTGTACAATTTGCTAGTATTAGATCATTTTCGCCCGAGGATTTGTTATCCAAGCGCGGGTTTTCCTCAAACTTCAAAAACGATGCTTCACGTATGATTTAGTTTGAAACGTGCCTTCAGTTTTTGTATTATTATTACAGGTATTTTTACGACGCGTAATCGGATTAGCGATGATTCCTCTCTTCAAGTTTCCACTTCAGGTGTGCGTTCAATTTGATCGACATTGGAATAAGAGAGGTGAAGTGCGACCTCGGTTTCACAGTGCACGTAAATTCCTGCACCCAAAACCGTCCAATAAACACGAAAAAGAATATAAATATATATACCTTGTTGCACCTGTATCTAAAAAGCAAATACCATATATAGTATCCAACATATTTTCCTGTCACTGATGAAATACAGAAAATATTCCAACCACAATTAGGCGATTTCAAGCTCTCTTTCAGGATATTACAATATACTTGCTGCTGGTAATTCCTTTACCTTGAATATGCCTTGCATTCTCACCACTACTCCACTGGATGTTATCAACATCCAGGTAGGTTCCAATGTTTTTGACACATGTACTGTCGAATACATTAGAATACAAAGTTAAAGTGTGTAGCATCAAATGCGGTTACATCTACCACTGATGCTTCCGGATTTATTAAATTCCAACTTTGTTTCGATCCAAATATCAATCTGGCTTGCGCTTCGATGTATCATGCTGGTACTAATAGGATTATCTTCAACGAAGGTACTTCGTTGTCTAACAGAGGGACTCCTCGCGAAGAACATGAAAATTTTGTATGAGTCGGAATTCAAAAACGAGTAAAAACACTTGCATTAGACCCATGATTGTGCGAAATCGTGTGGACCGCGAAAGTTTGCATTATTTGAGAAAATTTTTGGGTTTTTTAGCAAAACCCCACCAAAAATGAAGCTATCTTCGTCTTTCAACTAGACCCTTGGGTCTTAAACTAAGCTTACTTGTATGTATTTTCAAAATTTAATCCAAAAAGCCTGTATATGAGCTAAAAAAACTATAATTTTTGAAAACCCAAATTTCTCAGTAATCCCTGAAATCAGAACTACAAATTGTAGAAGAAAACTCACTTTTTTACATTTATCTAAACATAAAATACATAATTCTAAACTTCTTCGATATACTCGTGGAATTAATCTACTCTATTATCTAAGCAGTAGTTTTTGGTAAGTGCAAATCAACTTTTTTGGTACAAAAAAGGTCATATTTAATGAAACGCACAAAGATTCGAAGTATTAAAAGATCCATATATTCATCTTTTATGAAAGACTTCTAGTCAGTTCTATTATAGACGTTACTTAGTTACTCGAATTAAGATATTTGATGCCTCTTTGGGGTCTATCTTTGCTTCAAGGCACAAAAATAACCTAGTAGGTCCCTATTAGGTCTTTCGTCGAAGTAATTCTAACAATGCTGAGGATATTTTGTCAGGATCAGTAGCACACTCTTTTGCCAAAAGAGCAACTAGTCCCTTTCCTCCCTTTGAGGTAATACATTCCTCCATCTGACCTCTGTATTTATCTAAAACTTCACCTAATTCAAAAATACTCATACCATTGAATGGCCCCGATCTCTTATTGACTTCTACTAATTTCAGCAAGTAATTAATTATCCTTTTTCTGTTGAAGTAAACAGAATCAGAGCCAGCATCTCTTCTCCATTTCTTTCTGAAGCGTTGATCCCTGTCTACCACACTAGGTCTGCCTGTGGAGCCATGAAACCATTCTTTTAGTAGGTTTGATACATTGTATGATCTGAATTTGAAGTTGCTGACTCTGGAAAGCTCCAATTCCTCTCCTTCAAAGCTTCCTTGCTTGGGTATGGCTGTTCTTGACGGACTTCTACTGTTGGAGGTAGAATCGGCGCTGACATAATTTGCATCCAGTGAGGCACTTGATGAGTCGCTGTTGAAGGTAAAGCCGTTACTTGAAATTGGTGTTGAAAAGAGCTTTCTGTTCGTGGTGGTAATGCAAGGGACTGTGGACTAACTGGGCTTGAATTAGAAGCCATAAAACGATTTTCAATGTTCTGGGGGCCAAATGAAATGAACGGAGGATCAACATTCGGGGGGCCAAAGAAGTTTAATGGACGACAAAAGCCGCTATTAGCTTCTTGCACCAAATGTGGAGGTGGAATCAGCTGGGGAAAAGAATTGACAGAAAAGCTATTACTATAATGTTCATTTTCACTCTTTCTGAGAAATGTATGGCAATTTTGCTTGTTCTGTTTCTTTAACAATAATTTGACATTCTGTTCATGCTTCTGATTTATTTCTTCTTGATTTGGGGTAAATTCTTTTACCTGTTGAGCCAATTCTTTTACCTGTTGAGCCAATAGTTCTACCGATTGAGCTAATTTCTTATTCAGATCTTGTGTAGCCTTACATTCGTCAGTAATTCTTCGGTTAAGTAGTTCTAAAGCTCTCCTGGTTAACATGTGGTTTCCTGCAATCTCAGAAGATGTTCTTTCAAATGCTTCAGTTATTTGTGGCAACAACGATGCAAGAGCATCTTTGATTCAATAAGTTCACTTACTGGATCTGACTCAAGAACTCTTTTCTGAAATTCAATAAACTCAACCGTATTTGTAATCTCGTGTTTAGAAAACATACCTGCAGGAGCAATAACTTTGATATGCGCTAAATCTTGTAGGATCACGTTCCTAAACTTTTCAAGAATTGTGAAAAATATTTCTCCAAACTCGTCATAACCTTCTTCTTTTGGGTCAATTTTGGAGTAATTAAAGCGTTATTTTTCTTTCTCTTCTTCTAACCATGGAAAAATCTTTCGTTAAAGAATCTGGTGGTAACACGTGTTGCCTAGGAAAGAAATATCTTTCTGACCTCTCCTTGTCAAGGCCTGCTAATATTTGGATAACCTCCCTCGTGCACCCTTTGATATATGTTTCAGTCATTACACTTGTGTTCCAAAGTCCTTGACGGGCATCCAAACTCGTCATAACCTTCTTCTTTTGGGTCAATTTTGGAGTAATGAAAGCGGAATTTTTCTTTCTGTTTTTCTAAAAATCTTTCGTCTTCAAGAATCTGGTGGTAACACGTGTTGCCTAGGAAGGAAATATCTTTCTGACCTCTCCTTGTCAAGGCCTGCTAATATTTGGATAACCTCCCTCGTGCACCCTTTGATATATGTTTCAGTCATTACACGTGTGCTCCAAAGTCCTTGACGGGCAATCTGGTCTCCGCTGGCACCTTTTCTATCTGCACAATCAGAACCAGCCTTACGTCCAAAATGAGTAGATGCCTTGGTACTGATATCCAAAGACGATAGTACTTCTTTCGCTAACAGCGAATTTTAAGTTTCACCTATAGGCACGCTTCCAGTACCAGTGTGCAATAATCTGAGAAGGTAGTAATCTGTTTGCTTTGTGAAGTCAGGTAAGCAAGAACCACTCAACGGACGCCAGTCGAAGCGGTACCATAATGCTCTAGCCAAGGTTCCAACAAGACATAATACAGGATCCTTATGTCTTACAGCACTCACATAGGGAAATTTACCTACTTGTTGTTCAATATTCTTTTGGATAGTCAATCTAAATGAGAGTAAAGACCAATTTTCGTCTCCGTCTCTTCGTACACAAGATCTCTGAGGCAAAATTCTCTTTTGTTCATTCCTCGAGTAAATAGCATAAACCCCATTAGAAACTCCAATATTCCATTAATACATCTTTTCTCGCCTTCATTGTCTTTAGTTTCCTTCAAGCCATACTTTGCTACCTCTTTCAACTTTGAATCAGATATCAGAACCTGCTTGAAAAGATCGCAGGAGTATAGTTCCTGATTCTCTTGGAAATGTTGCCCTTCTTTGATTCTAACACTTCTTAAAAACTCCAACATCTTAGATTTACCTGGATAAATTAATTCAGCATCTATCTTTTGATGTCTTTCGGTTTCCGCGTATTGGCTGATTTCCAAATTTGGTGAGGTTTGCCTATACTTGTAATTTGCTAAAACCTTTGTTATAAGCTCAAATGCACCTTCATACGATTTCAATATTTCCTGACTAGGTAGTCTACCTACATTTCTTCCCCTTTTATTTGCAACTTGCTTAAAAAAATCCGTGAAAATGGTTCCGTTGGCCTCGATAGTAGTGATTCTTTTACTAGCAAGATATTTCAAGTACGCCTGAATTTTATAGAATTTGGCTTTGATTGTAACTGCTTTCAAAGCAATTAAAGAATTGTGATTGCACTTATCTGCTAACCTTCTGTTGAATTCAGCGAAAATAACCTGACAGAGGTGCATCATTCCTTTTTGGTGTTACTGGCCTGCCATCAACAATAAGAACAGGATACAAGCTCCAATCGATAGCTTGGTTAATCTTTCTTTCTCTGCTGCCAAGCGCAAGTACCCTAGCAACATTAGTACTAGGTCTTTCATCAACAGCAGTCTCCTCATCAGACCTGTAGTCCAAATCTGAACCTTTGTCCATTGCATCTTCATAGACATCAGAATCTCCCGCTTCTGTTGGTGTCGAAAATATGGCTCTACTGCTGGACGATGTTGTAATTAGATTGTCGATATGTACACTTGTTTCAGTGTACACGGGAGTAGTTTTAGCAGGTTTTCTTTTAGCAGGTTTTCTTTTCAAGACTTCACCTTTCTTTGCTTTTGGTTTACTTGTTGCCATCAATGTAGCATTTTTGATATTATCAAGTGCTTTACTACTGGGGTGTAAGACCCTTTTAGGTCTCCCTAGATTAATGTAACCCTCTGCAACTGTTGGTTCCATTTGTTTTGATTAGTACAAAGTTATCCAGTAAAGTTCAAGATTTTTTCAAGTAACAGGTCTGATATGTATCAAGTAATACTATTTGAATCCTTGTGTTTTATTTTAGTACAATTTTAGTGCAATTTGTAGGGAGTTTTGTAAATGTGATATATTTAAAAAATCCCACAAATCAGCAAAATTCGCAAATGCAAAAAGATTTCAAAAAATACCACTTACCATATATCATGTTTTTCTAATTTAAAATCTCTTCCATAGACATTATACTAGGCACTAATAAAAGCAGTAAAATTGTCAATAAACCATTTTTTAGCAATAATTCAAGGTTCTGGGTTACTCTGGTGTACGGGTCTGGGTTACTCTGGTGTACGGGTCTGGGTTAC